>CAMZMU010000045.1:38706162-38854055 GCA_947311845.1 Poa pratensis
TCGATCTTCGCTCCACCGCCTTCGTCTTGACCTAAAAACGCCTATAAAAAAGGTCCCCCGTCGTTCTCTGGAAGGAGCGCCGCACAAACACAGAAACACCGAAACGGAGATCAGGAGCTGCAGATTGGAGGGGGAAAACTCCGGCGGGGCGCTGCCGGCGTGGTCTCCACCTTCTCCATCGACTTCTCCACCGTCTCCATGATGAAGAGGGAGTAGTCCACCTCTGGACTATGGGTTTGTGGAAGTAACTTATGTATCTCTCCTCTCTTGAGCTTCACTAATTAGCACCGTATGAGCTGCTGAACATGATTACGGTCACCGTTGTAATACCTTTGTGGTGGATCTTTATGAGTTAATATATGTTTGAGATTGCAATGTTTGTTTCAGTTATGAGTATAGATGCATATTATGTACCCCGTTCTTGTCTACTTGTTTTGATCAAGCATGTTTATGAGAGCGTGTGGGGGGAACGTGTGCATTAGTTGGAGTAACGGGGGGTGGCTAGTGCAGTGAACGTGAGAGAAAGTTCTGCGATCCACTTTGGTATCTTTACCTTACTTTGTTACCTCACTAGGGATAAACTAAAATACCATGCTACCGGGGATGTGGGCGTGACCATTGCCACTACTCCATGACTAGATCTAGCATGTTCTTATTTTCACTTCATGTCATGATACTTAATGCTATACTCTGAGTTATCTTAATTACTGAGGTGTTATGATTTAGTTCGCATCTTGGTGGAGTATAAGAGAGGTTAATAACCAAAAGATCTCTATGTTAGGACGTGATGCCCATATATCTAAGTAACTTGTTATCAAACCCTGTGTTGCAATCTCATATGTTAACTTGTGTGTTCCATTGTCTACCACTTTATAAAGAGAGAGTGCATTTGTGAAACCATGAACCCCAGTCCATTTTTAATCATAAGAAACACCTTTCCAACACCATATACCACTTTTCTATTTTCAGCCATCATTAAATCCGAAAATACAAAAATACTTTTCATCTTGCATACATCATTAAAAACCCAAAAATATCATTTATCATTGCATCCACCATCATTGCATATTTATTTCTTGTTTGCATTGCATAACTATCCTGATATCATTCTTACACCTTGTGCTTGACAACCACAGGTGAGGTTGAGGACCAAAACATCTAACCTTGTTTTGTAGGTAACCAAAAGAAGGATAAGAAGATAAATCTACCACTTCAGATTCCCCGAGAGTTCGATATTAAACCCTCGAGTCACCCCTCGTGGGGAAAACTGTCTTCCACTTACTATACACTCTGCACTTGGAGTCTCAACCTAATCCCGTTTATTTGTGCAGGCATCAAGACTTGCTCTTCGGGATCATCAAGACGTTTTCTGGCGCCGTTGCCGGGGAATCGTAGCTGAGAGATTTATCCAAGGGTGTGCATCATCGCATTCATCTCACAACAAAGTCAACGTCACCAACTTGTGCTAACACCTAAGCTTGGGGAGGTTGCACCTACGTGAGCACCATCTTATCCATCTTTACTTACAAAGCAATTTATTTGTTTTGTTAGTGTCATTGCATATCATATCATATTTATTTCAGTTTTGCATAAAAAATTAAAAATACCAAAAAAACTTGCTAAAATGGGAGAAAGAACTAAGTTGTGACTACACAAACACTCCTAATGATCAATTTATCACGAGAGCTATTGCCACACCTAAGATAAATGCTGAGAGTTATGAAGTAAGTCCTAGTTTGTTGAACTTGATAACTAGGGAACAATTTGGTGGTAGTGCTATGGAGGATGCCTCTATGCATCTTCATGACTTTGTTGAAATATGTGACATGCAAAAGTTTAAAAATGTGGAAAGTGATATCCTAAAACTGAAGTTATTTCCTTTTTCACTTAGAGGAAAAGCTAAAGAGTGGTTGCATTCCTTGCCATCTGGTAGTATTAATTCTTGGGATGATCTAAAAGAAGCTTTCATTAAGAAATATTATCCCCCTGTTAAAATTTTGCAAAATAGAAACAACATCCTTTCTTTTAGGCAAAATGAAAATGAACATGTTGCTATGGCTTGGGATAGGATAAAACTTATGCTTAGAACTTGTCCCTCACATGGAGTTAATGAATGGACCATATTACACTCTTTCTACAATGGTTTAAACTACATGTCTAGAAACATACTTGATTCTGCTGCTGGAGGTGCTTTTATGAGTAAGACTATAGTAGAAGCTAAAAATATATTGGAAAGCATTTTACAAAACTATAGTCAATGGCATACTGATAGGGCACCTAATCCTTCTAAGAAAGTGAACTCTATTGAAGAAACTAATGATTTGTCATCTAAAATGGATACTATTCTTGCTTTGCTTAATAAACCTAGTGTTGAAAATGTTCCTTTGCAAGAACTAGTTGGAAACAATTCTGAAAATATTGATGTCAACTTCATTAGGAACTATGGTAATAATGGGTATGGTAACAACAATTATAACTCTTATAATAAACCCCCATATGTGCCAAATAAATATGCTTCTAGTGGTAATGTTTCTAGTGACTTGGAAAACACCATTAGATCTTTTATATCTACCCAAAAAGAGCTTAATAAGGAATTTATCTCTAAGTTTGAAAAACAAGATGCTTTGTTTGAAAGGGTAGATCAGCTTACTAAGGAAGTCTCATCATTAAAGAGCATCATTACAGCCCAAAAACATGAGGAAACAATAAAATATTGCCAAGAGGTTATCAATAAGTCTTGGGAACACATTCATGAGCAAGAGAGAGTTGCTAAAGAATCTATTGGGGTAATGAAAGAGGTTGAAGTTGAGGAAGTTAAAATGCTTAATGAAGTCAAGGATCCTTTGCTTGACTTAGAAAATTGTAGCTTGCATGAATTAATATCTATCTTACAAAAATTTGCAAGTGATCCTTCCATCAACACTAACCAAGCAGGTTTTGGTTCTTATATTGCTAATCATGTCTTGAAAGAAAAGATTGCTAGGTACAACCAAGAGGCTATGATACCACCTAAGCTTGGGGATATGTGGATACCTAAGGTACTAGTAACTATTGGAAAAGAGACACACCATGCCATACTTGATCTAGGATCTAGTGTCTCTGTTTTATCTAAAGAACTATATGAAGTGCTTGAATTGAAAAATCTTGAAAAATGCTCTATTGAACTAGCACTTGCTGATGACTCTATTAAACATGCTTTGGGAAAAGTAAGTGATGTTATGGTAGAGTTACATATGACTTTTGTGCCTGTGGATTTTCTAATCATGGATGGGGAATAAAACCTCTAGTCCTATTATTCTTGGAAGACCTTTTCTTCGTACCACAGGTGCTATCATTGATTCAAAGGAAGGGAATGTAAAGTTTCAGTTTCCACACAAGAAGTGCATGGAACACTTTCCAAGGAAGAGGGAACCACCAAAGTTCAAGCTCCCTCATGAGCTTCGTCCACAATAAAACAACAAGTAAGAAGCCTAGCTATATGGCTATAAAGAAAGCGCTTTGCGGGAGGCAACCCGGTTATTTTTATGTGTGATTTTTCTTTGTGTCCTCTTGCTGTAACAAGAGATTTTGTGTCTAGTTAGGTTCTGGAGTTTTTAATAAAGTGCCAAGTTTTACCCTTTTTGGTTTGAAAAAGTTGCTTATAGCGTTCGGAGATTTTATTCCTGCACGAAGTCAGTGCACGGTATGATTTTTAATTCTTATTCTGTAACTCCGAATGAGCTCATATTTGAACTGTAGTTGCAACTTTTCATCCTCTGTATGCATGAATTTTTTCGGAATTTTTCGAGAAAGTTTGGTAGGGTAGAAAAATACGTTTTGCTGCTGCTGTTTTTCTGGACAGATTCTGTCCCATTTTGTTTGATGCATGCTTTGAGCTTTTAAGTTGAATCTTTTTGATCCAATTGAGTTTATGAGTAGGCATACAACATTATACACTTTCTGGACATTCATATGAATTTTTGTTCAAGGATTATATGCAGCAAGGAACCTATTTGTTTATCACTATTAATGCACCCCACAGAAAAGAGATGGGAGAAACGGTGTTTTGAAGTTTTTTCACAGGGATTGGAGGAGATGCACCAAGAGCTATCCAAGGATGGTGAAGACCATAAGCTTGGGGATGTGAAGACAACCCCGCTGGACCTACACACTCTCGGTTTGCACACGTCCAACTTCTGTTTTTCGATCGAAACACTTTATCGCATAAACTTGGAGCGTCGTTTTTGTTTTTGTTTGAGTCTTGAGAGACCACCACACTATCAATTATATATGAGAGAGCTACTGGAAATATGGGTTGAAATATGTTGGATGCTTTTATAAGATTGGGAAAAGGGATGTTTGACTTGATTTTTAATGATACATATAGTTGCATGATTCATGAGCTTGTTTATGAGTAATAGTTTGCAAATTCTTTTTGTAGAGCTATCACTTATTCATGTTTTGGTGCTGATTGTTATTTTACTTGGTTTAACATGGATTAGTTAGTTCTATGGACACTCATGCATGCATCTAGATGGTCAACTTTCTCCCTTTTGCTAGCCCAAAAACTCCAACAAGCAAAAACTTGTTTCCAACACCTTCAACCAAAGTTATTCCAGTGAGTCCACCATATCTACCTATTGGCTTTATGCTATTCCGAGTATGTTTAACATGTTGTTTGTGTTATCTTACCTCTGAATGAAAATGTTTATGTTATTGATTGCAATGGAAAAAATTGGTTATATAGCTCTCACGAACTTGATGCACAATTTCTTTTATTTGCATAATAAAACTTGACCCATTGTGATTAAGATTATGATGTTGTGGCTTGATGAATGTTGGGTTGGAAGTTAGCCCATATGTGCTGTCACATGCAAGCTTTCAACATGCTCTTCATCTCATTTAGTTGATATCATGTGCTTTTGTCTATGGATGCTTATCATGTTGAAATAGTGGAAATGAAGTAGTTTAAATGAGTTTGTGTAAATGGTTAGAGAGACGCCTGGGCCGCTAATCTAAGCCATGCATCATTCATGGTGGAAATTTACTTACATACTATGGTGAACCTTCTGTGATACACCTTGCAATAAAAAACTATTCCAAATGGTAAATAAAAAGGGTGTTGAGATTGTTCATTTTGTTTGTTTGTCTTGTCATTTTGATATGGGCTTGTTCCATATCTTGGGACAAGAGGTACCCCAGTTGACGCTCTTGATGATACTATTATACTTACAATGATATAATTGAACTTGCTTTGTTTCCAAGTTGAGTAACATGGTGTAGTACTTGTATTCAAGGGGCATGAGACATTCAACCATTCTTTATCAAGCACACTACTCATATTTGCTTTCACTTTAACCTTAATCATTCAAGATGCTATGATAGGGGCAATGAGAGCTTGACACCAATGAATACCTTATTGCAATCATTAACTTAAGTAGAAGAGTTTGGAAGTTGGATGAAACTTATGCATGCTTTACCTCTACTCACATATACATCTTTCCAAAGTGTACACCTATCATATTCAGATTTTCATCTACACTCTATGACCATTGTAGGATGTTCTACTTATCATTATGCATACATGTGTTCCATATTACTTGCTACATGTTACACTTTGTGAACTATCAATGAACATCCTTGTCTTGAATACTTGATATCACTTCATAAACTATTTGCATATTGCTACTCCTTTGAAGAATGAATCATTTGACTATATGTAGCAATAGTAATCATCTTTGATATCATTGTTAAGTATTAAATTGCAAAGTCCATGTTAGTTTTATCATCTTCATACTCGAGGACGAGCATGGATTAAGCTTGGGGATGTTGATGCATGTAAAATGCATACATGAACTTTGCACTTTAATTGCTTATATTCCAATCATATTTGCATCATATAAGGGTTATATCAATGTTTTATCATGATTTTGGGAATATTCATATTTTCCATTTTTATGGAATTAACCCTGCACAGGCAGAAAACCCGTTTTTATTTTAATGTTTCAGGGACCCAAACGTCAACGAAATCACCTGGAAATTTACGGGCGTCAATATTTGGAAGGAAGAAGGACTACGGAAGGAAGCAAGCAAACGGAGGCCGAGGGCCAAACGGTGGCCCACGCGGCCAGGTACTGTGGCCGCGTGGGACCCACCCGTTTGGGCCTCGTGGCTCCGTTGCCGTCGATCTTCGCTCCACCGACATCGTCTTGACCTAAAAACGCCTATAAAAAAGGTCCCCCGACGTTCTCTGGAAGGAGCGCCGCACAAACACAGAAACACCGAAACGGAGATCAGGAGCTGCAGATTGGAGGGGGAAAACTCCGGCGGGGCGCTGCCGGCGTGGTCTCCATCTTCTCCATCGACTTCTCCACCGTCTCCATGATGAAGAGGGAGTAGTCCACCTCTGGACTATGGGTTTGTGGAAGTAACTTATGTATCTCTCCTCTCTTGAGCTTCACTAATTAGCACCGTATGAGCTGCTGAACATGATTACGGTCACCGTTGTAATACCTTTGTGGTGGATCTTTATGAGTTAATATATGTTTGAGATTGCAATGTTTGTTTCAGTTATGAGTATAGATGCATATTATGTACCCCGTTCTTGTCTACTTGTTTTGATCAAGCATGTTTATGAGAGCGTGTGGGGGGAACGTGTGCATTAGTTGGAGTAACGGGGGGTGGCTAGTGCAGTGAACGTGAGAGAAAGTTCTGCGATCCACTTTGGTATCTTTACCTTACTTTGTTACCTCACTAGGGATAAACTAAAATACCATGCTACCGGGGATGTGGGCGTGACCATTGCCACTACTCCATGACTAGATCTAGCATGTTCTTATTTTCACTTCATGTCATGATACTTAATGCTATACTCTGAGTTATCTTAATTACTGAGGTGTTATGATTTAGTTCGCATCTTGGTGGAGTATAAGAGAGGTTAATAACCAAAAGATCTCTATGTTAGGACGTGATGCCCATATATCTAAGTAACTTGTTATCAAACCCTGTGTTGCAATCTCATATGTTAACTTGTGTGTTCCATTGTCTACCACTTTATAAAGAGAGAGTGCATTTGTGAAACCATGAACCCCAGTCCATTTTTAATCATAAGAAACACCTTTCCAACACCATATACCACTTTTCTATTTTCAGCCATCATTAAATCCGAAAATACAAAAATACTTTTCATCTTGCATACATCATTCAAAAACCCAAAAATATCATTTACATTGCATCCACCATCATTGCATATTTATTTCTTGTTTGCATTGCATAACTATCCTGATATCATTCTTACACCTTGTGCTTGACAACCACAGGTGAGGTTGAGGACCAAAACATCTAACCTTGTTTTGTAGGTAACCAAAAGAAGGATAAGAAGATAAATCTACCACTTCAGATTCCCCGAGAGTTCGATATTAAACCCTCGAGTCACCCCTCGTGGGGAAAACTGTCTTCCACTTACTATACACTCTGCACTTGGAGTCTCAACCTAATCCCGTTTATTTGTGCAGGCATCAAGACTTGCTCTTCGGGATCATCAAGACGTTTTCTGGCGCCGTTGCCGGGGAATCGTAGCTGAGAGATTTATCCAAGGGTGTGCATCATCGCATTCATCTCACAACAAAGTCAACGTCACCAACTTGTGCTAACACCTAAGCTTGGGGAGGTTGCACCTACGTGAGCACCATCTTATCCATCTTTACTTACAAAGCAATTTATTTGTTTTGTTAGTGTCATTGCATATCATATCATATTTATTTCAGTTTTGCATAAAAAATTAAAAATACCAAAAAAACTTGCTAAAATGGGAGAAAGAACTAAGCTGTGTGACTACACAAACACTCCTAATGATCAATTTATCACGAGAGCTATTGCCACACCTAAGATAAATGCTGAGAGTTATGAAGTAAGTCCTAGTTTGTTGAACTTGATAACTAGGGAACAATTTGGTGGTAGTGCTATGGAGGATGCCTCTATGCATCTTCATGACTTTGTTGAAATATGTGACATGCAAAAGTTTAAAAATGTGGAAAGTGATATCCTAAAACTGAAGTTATTTCCTTTTTCACTTAGAGGAAAAGCTAAAGAGTGGTTGCATTCCTTGCCATCTGGTAGTATTAATTCTTGGGATGATCTAAAAGAAGCTTTCATTAAGAAATATTATCCCCCTGTTAAAATTTTGCAAAATAGAAACAACATCCTTTCTTTTAGGCAAAATGAAAATGAACATGTTGCTATGGCTTGGGATAGGATAAAACTTATGCTTAGAACTTGTCCCTCACATGGAGTTAATGAATGGACCATATTACACTCTTTCTACAATGGTTTAAACTACATGTCTAGAAACATACTTGATTCTGCTGCTGGAGGTGCTTTTATGAGTAAGACTATAGTAGAAGCTAAAAATATATTGGAAAGCATTTTACAAAACTATAGTCAATGGCATACTGATAGGGCACCTAATCCTTCTAAGAAAGTGAACTCTATTGAAGAAACTAATGATTTGTCATCTAAAATGGATACTATTCTTGCTTTGCTTAATAAACCTAGTGTTGAAAATGTTCCTTTGCAAGAACTAGTTGGAAACAATTCTGAAAATATTGATGTCAACTTCATTAGGAACTATGGTAATAATGGGTATGGTAACAACAATTATAACTCTTATAATAAACCCCCATATGTGCCAAATAAATATGCTTCTAGTGGTAATGTTTCTAGTGACTTGGAAAACACCATTAGATCTTTTATATCTACCCAAAAAGAGCTTAATAAGGAATTTATCTCTAAGTTTGAAAAACAAGATGCTTTGTTTGAAAGGGTAGATCAGCTTACTAAGGAAGTCTCATCATTAAAGAGCATCATTACAGCCCAAAAACATGAGGAAACAATAAAATATTGCCAAGAGGTTATCAATAAGTCTTGGGAACACATTCATGAGCAAGAGAGAGTTGCTAAAGAATCTATTGGGGTAATGAAAGAGGTTGAAGTTGAGGAAGTTAAAATGCTTAATGAAGTCAAGGATCCTTTGCTTGACTTAGAAAATTGTAGCTTGCATGAATTAATATCTATCTTACAAAAATTTGCAAGTGATCCTTCCATCAACACTAACCAAGCAGGTTTTGGTTCTTATATTGCTAATCATGTCTTGAAAGAAAAGATTGCTAGGTACAACCAAGAGGCTATGATACCACCTAAGCTTGGGGATATGTGGATACCTAAGGTACTAGTAACTATTGGAAAAGAGACACACCATGCCATACTTGATCTAGGATCTAGTGTCTCTGTTTTATCTAAAGAACTATATGAAGTGCTTGAATTGAAAAATCTTGAAAAATGCTCTATTGAACTAGCACTTGCTGATGACTCTATTAAACATGCTTTGGGAAAAGTAAGTGATGTTATGGTAGAGTTACATATGACTTTTGTGCCTGTGGATTTTCTAATCATGGATATGGGGAATAAAACCTCTAGTCCTATTATTCTTGGAAGACCTTTTCTTCGTACCACAGGTGCTATCATTGATTCAAAGGAAGGGAATGTAAAGTTTCAGTTTCCACACAAGAAGTGCATGGAACACTTTCCAAGGAAGAGGGAACCACCAAAGTTCAAGCTCCCTCATGAGCTTCGTCCACAATAAAACAACAAGTAAGAAGCCTAGCTATATGGCTATAAAGAAAGCGCTTTGCGGGAGGCAACCCGGTTATTTTTATGTGTGATTTTTCTTTGTGTCCTCTTGCTGTAACAAGAGATTTTGTGTCTAGTTAGGTTCTGGAGTTTTTAATAAAGTGCCAAGTTTTACCCTTTTTGGTTTGAAAAAGTTGCTTATAGCGTTCGGAGATTTTATTCCTGCACGAAGTCAGTGCACGGTATGATTTTTAATTCTTATTCTGTAACTCCGAATGAGCTCATATTTGAACTGTAGTTGCAACTTTTCATCCTCTGTATGCATGAATTTTTCGGAATTTTTCGAGAAAGTTTGGTAGGGTAGAAAAATACGTTTTGCTGCTGCTGTTTTTCTGGACAGATTCTGTCCCATTTTGTTTGATGCATGCTTTGAGCTTTTAAGTTGAATCTTTTTGATCCAATTGAGTTTATGAGTAGGCATACAACATTATACACTTTCTGGACATTCATATGAATTTTTGTTCAAGGATTATATGCAGCAAGGAACCTATTTGTTTATCACTATTAATGCACCCCACAGAAAAGAGATGGGAGAAACGGTGTTTTGAAGTTTTTTCACAGGGATTGGAGGAGATGCACCAAGAGCTATCCAAGGATGGTGAAGACCATAAGCTTGGGGATGTGAAGACAACCCCGCTGGACCTACACACTCTCGGTTTGCACACGTCCAACTTCTGTTTTTCGATCGAAACACTTTATCGCATAAACTTGGAGCGTCGTTTTTGTTTTTGTTTGAGTCTTGAGAGACCACCACACTATCAATTATATATGAGAGAGCTACTGGAAATATGGGTTGAAATATGTTGGATGCTTTTATAAGATTGGGAAAAGGGATGTTTGACTTGATTTTTAATGATACATATAGTTGCATGATTCATGAGCTTGTTTATGAGTAATAGTTTGCAAATTCTTTTTGTAGAGCTATCACTTATTCATGTTTTGGTGCTGATTGTTATTTACTTGGTTTAACATGGATTAGTTAGTTCTATGGACACTCATGCATGCATCTAGATGGTCAACTTTCTCCCTTTTGCTAGCCCAAAAACTCCAACAAGCAAAAACTTGTTTCCAACACCTTCAACCAAAGTTATTCCAGTGAGTCCACCATATCTACCTATTGGCTTTATGCTATTCCGAGTATGTTTAACATGTTGTTTGTGTTATCTTACCTCTGAATGAAAATGTTTATGTTATTGATTGCAATGGAAAAAATTGGTTATATAGCTCTCACGAACTTGATGCACAATTTTTATTTGCATAATAAAACTTGACCCATTGTGATTAAGATTATGATGTTTGTGGCTTGATGAATGTTGGGTTGGAAGTTAGCCCATATGTGCTGTCACATGCAAGCTTTCAACATGCTCTTCATCTCATTTAGTTGATATCATGTACTTTTGTCTATGGATGCTTATCATGTTGAAATAAATGTGGAAATGAAGTAGTTTAAATGAGTTTGTATAAATGGTTAGAGAGACGCCTGGGCCGCTAATCTAAGCCATGCATCATTCATGGTGGAAATTTACTTACATACTATGGTGAACCTTCTGTGATACACCTTGCAATAAAAAACTATTCCAAATGGTAAATAAAAAGGGTGTTGAGATTGTTCATTTTGTTTGTTTGTCTTGTCATTTTGATATGGGCTTGTTCCATATCTTGGGACAAGAGGTACCCCAGTTGACGCTCTTGATGATACTATTACTTACAATGATATAATTGAACTTGCTTTGTTTCCAAGTTGAGTAACATGGTGTAGTACTTGTATTCAAGGGGCATGAGACATCAACCTTTCTTTATCAAGCACACTACTCATATTTGCTTTCACTTTAACCTTAATCATTCAAGATGCTATGATAGGGGCAATGAGAGCTTGACACCAATGAATACCTTATTGCAATCATTAACTTAAGTAGAAGAGTTTGGAAGTTGGATGAAACTTATGCATGCTTTACCTCTACTCACATATACATCTTTCCAAAGTGTACACCTATCATATTCAGATTTTCATCTACACTCTATGACCATTGTAGGATGTTCTACTTATCATTATGCATACATGTGTTCCATATTACTTGCTACTATGTTACACTTTGTGAACTATCAATGAACATCCTTGTCTTGAATACTTGATATCACTTCATAAACTATTTGCATATTGCTACTCCTTTGAAGAATGAATCATTTGACTATATGTAGCAATAGTAATCATCTTTGATATCCATTGTTAAGTATTAAATTGCAAAGTCCATGTTAGTTTTATCATCTTCATACTCGAGGACGAGCATGGATTAAGCTTGGGGATGTTGATGCATGTAAAATGCATACATGAACTTTGCACTTTAATTGCTTATATTCCAATCATATTTGCATCATATAAGGGTTATATCAATGTTTTATCATGATTTTGGGAATATTCATATTTCCATTTTTATGGAATTAACCCTGCACAGGCAGAAAACCCGTTTTTATTTTAATGTTTCAGGGACCCAAACGTCAACGAAATCACCTGGAAATTTACGGGCGTCAATATTTGGAAGGAAGAAGACTACGGAAGGAAGCAAGCAAACGGAGGCCCGAGGGCCAAACGGGTGGCCCACGCGGCCAGGTACTGTGGCCGCGTGGGACCCACCCGTTTGGGCCTCGTGGCTCCGTTGCCGTCGATCTTCGCTCCACCGACATCGTCTTGACCTAAAAACGCCTATAAAAAAGGTCCCCCGACGTTCTCTGGAAGGAGCGCCGCACAAACACAGAAACACCGAAACGGAGATCAGGAGCTGCAGATTGGAGGGGGAAAACTCCGGCGGGGCGCTGCCGGCGTGGTCTCCATCTTCTCCATCGACTTCTCCACCGTCTCCATGATGAAGAGGGAGTAGTCCACCTCTGGACTATGGGTTTGTGGAAGTAACTTATGTATCTCTCCTCTCTTGAGCTTCACTAATTAGCACCGTATGAGCTGCTGAACATGATTACGGTCACCGTTGTAATACCTTTGTGGTGGATCTTTATGAGTTAATATATGTTTGAGATTGCAATGTTTGTTTCAGTTATGAGTATAGATGCATATTATGTACCCCGTTCTTGTCTACTTGTTTTGATCAAGCATGTTTATGAGAGCGTGTGGGGGAACGTGTGCATTAGTTGGAGTAACGGGGGGTGGCTAGTGCAGTGAACGTGAGAGAAAGTTCTGCGATCCACTTTGGTATCTTTACCTTACTTTGTTACCTCACTAGGGATAAACTAAAATACCATGCTACCGGGGATGTGGGCGTGACCATTGCCACTACTCCATGACTAGATCTAGCATGTTCTTATTTTCACTTCATGTCATGATACTTAATGCTATACTCTGAGTTATCTTAATTACTGAGGTGTTATGATTTAGTTCGCATCTTGGTGGAGTATAAGAGAGGTTAATAACCAAAAGATCTCTATGTTAGGACGTGATGCCCATATATCTAAGTAACTTGTTATCAAACCCTGTGTTGCAATCTCATATGTTAACTTTGTGTGTTCCATTGTCTACCACTTTATAAAGAGAGAGTGCATTTGTGAAACCATGAACCCCAGTCCATTTTTAATCATAAGAAACACCTTTCCAACACCATATACCACTTTTCTATTTTCAGCCATCATTAAATCCGAAAATACAAAAATACTTTTCATCTTGCATACATCATTCAAAAACCCAAAAATATCATTTATCATTGCATCCACCATCATTGCATATTTATTTCTTGTTTGCATTGCATAACTATCCTGATATCATTCTTACACCTTGTGCTTGACAACCACAGGTGAGGTTGAGGACCAAAACATCTAACCTTGTTTTGTAGGTAACCAAAAGAAGGATAAGAAGATAAATCTACCACTTCAGATTCCCCGAGAGTTCGATATTAAACCCTCGAGTCACCCCTCGTGGGGAAAACTGTCTTCCACTTACTATACACTCTGCACTTGGAGTCTCAACCTAAATCCCGTTATTTGTGCAGGCATCAAGACTTGCTCTTCGGGATCAGGCGGCGGCGGCGGATGCCGCGCGGTCGCCAGGTTGGTCGCGGGAGCTAACCTAGCTGCGTGGAACTTCGATACCAAGATGCATGGTTTTCTTTTTAACAAGATGCATGATTTTGTAAACCCTAGCCTCATGCATGTACACATTTCACTCTTTCATATCAAGTGTGCCATTGTTTAAAACTGTTTTTTGAAAATCCAGGTGTAAGCATAGCAACGTTAATTCATCCACACACGCAAAGGACATTATTCAGCAAACTAAATCAATGCACTAATTGATTGATTTCATTCGGTGTAGGAGTAGAGTACAAAAACAAACGACGACGTTCTCCAACAAATCGGCGGAGGATCCACACTTCCCCATCGTCCATCAGTTTCGTCATCGTCCAATTGATGTGTCGATCCCATGTTTCCAACATCTATGAACTTTTCCCGTCTTACCGGTTCAACAATCAAACAACGCATTGGTGCTTCCTCGTACGACGCAGAAAAAAATGCAACTAAAAAAATCGTCGATGGAAACTGACATTCGCGAGTGGCGCTTGCTGCTTAGGTCGGCCCAGCCACGACAATCGCGCGGGGAGGCGCTTTTCCCAGGTGATGGACGCCTTTAGAATTTCGTTTTGTCCTTTTTAGAAAAGAAAGAAAATGCGGTGTGAAAATATGGAAAAAACATGGTTCTTCTAGAGTGCTTTTCGATTCATTTTGTAATTTATTTATAATTTTATTAAGCGATCCGTACAGTGGGCCCAGTCCGCAGCTGCATGCAAGTGCTAGTGACTGTAACTGTAAATGGATCACGCGCGTGGTTAGTGCAGAAATTTTAAAGGATATCTGCTCGGCATGCACTTCGTTCGTCAGATGAGCTCTGCTATATGCCACTAGACTACTCTCTTGATATCCTCTCTCTGTCAATTATGCAAGTATGAACCGGATGAGTTGCGAGAACAACAAGTGTACGTAATGCAAAGGGCGTGGCAGATCACATCTGGGAACTATTCGAGCTGATGTAACAGCACCGCTTGCACTGAATTTCTGGTATGGAACATCCATATGTCGGCATAAACAAATCTATCGATCGAGCGCGGTCGCCGTCATCGTAATGATAACCAACAACAAAAGGAAAGCTTCACGATCGATCGATCGTCTTCACTGGGAATTCAAGTGCGCCAGGATCACAATTAGCGGCGAGAAATGGGCGGAATGGTATACTCAGTACTATACGATTTTAACCAAGACTTGACGTCGGAGCTTCTTTCTTTAATGCCACTTCTAGGTAGAAATACAATTCCTATCAGTTCAATTCCTATATACTCCACTAGGGATTATAATAATTACTCAAGAAGAATGAGTAAAATTAAACGGATCACGTAATTAACGACAGCAACAATTAACACTAGATCGGCTACAACTTTACCCACTAGTAAATTAACACGAGAGAAAACGGGACAGAATTGGAGAACAGCCCGGAGGATCAGTCCAAAAAGGGTACCATGAGCTGGTAAATCTAAAATCTCTTCTAATCCTCCCAGATAATATTCCTCTCCTTCTAATCCGTTTCTCCTCTCCGCTAGCCGTCCACGCTCCCCCGCGAGCACCGTCGCTGCTGTGGATTTCCATGCCATCGTATTGACTTTTCTTCACACGAACTGCGGCTGCGTGTACGACAAGTCGTCCATGCTCCACATGCTGTCGACGTCGAAGCTGCCGATCTCGAAGTCCGCGACACCCAGCTCGGGGAACCCCACGAGACCCGGCAGCGGCTCGGACGTCCATGTTTCCCCGAGCTGCTGGCACGGTGCCTGCTGCTGTTGCTGCTGGAGCAGCTGGTCTGTGTCGCACATGGCGGCGGCGCTGGAGGCGTCGCAGGCGGTGGTGAACCACTCGGCACCGTCGACTGCGGCGGGCCAGCTGGGCTGGGCGCCTGCGCCAGAATCCGCAGACGGCGAGGAAGACATGGTAGTGGTGCTCGACTGCTCCGCGACTGAGGTAGAGTTGGGCAGCTGCCCGCCGGCCGCGACGCCGTACTCCGCTGGCCAGCAGGCATCGACCGGGAGCTCCGGTGACTCGTAGAGAACGTCGTCGGCACCGTGTTGCCAAGACAGCGGCGTGTCAGCGGCGGGCTGCGCCGCCTCGGCTGCCTGAATGCGCTCGACGAGGCGTGGCATCCAGAGGTAGCGCATGACGTCCTTGAACTGCGTGCTGTTGACGTCGCACTTGAGCTGCTTGGCGTGCTTCTGCACGCGCGTGCGCCAGTAGTTCTTGATCTCGTTGTCCGTGCGGCCAGGGAGGTGCTGCGCGATCTTGGACCAACGGTTTCCCCACCGGCAGTGCAGCTCGAGAATGAGCAGCTGCTCCTGCGGCGTGATGGTGCCGCGCCGGAGGTCGGGGCGAAGGTAGTTCAGCCACCTGAGACGGCAGCTCTTGCCGGTGCGCTTGAGACCTGCAGCCAGGATGAACGCAAGATTAATCACATGGCCGGGAAGGAACATCACATCACTTGCTACTAGTAAATTCAGCAACTTGCTGCTTAACTAGTTATATGCAGATGCGATGTGCGACTATATGTGACGAGACGAATGATGTAATGGATGAAAGATTAGTAAATATCCCTATGGCCGGGAATAATGGTAACCACTAAAAATTCTGCTGGCTCACTATAGCTTCTGGGGTAGCTGGGTGGCTGCTAGGCAAATCAGGCATGTAGGCTCGTAGCTATCCGTTTCCATATATTAGCATGGTGATGCAAAGCGACAGGTTTGTTGCTTCCTGCGAATTCCATAATATCTCTGACTGATTGTACTTGTCGTCGAGGAAACAAAATGATGCAAGCAAGCTTCATGCAGCATGGATTGTGCGAGGATGATCCGTGGAAGACCAAGCTAGCTATGGATGCAATTCTAGAGAATTGAGGACTTGGATGCCCTATCATTCCTACCTGCTGATCGGGCGAGCGAGTTCCAGCGGCCCTCGCCGTGCGCGGCGATGTAGTTCACGAGCAGGATGTCCTCCTCCACCGTCCACGGCCCGCGCCGCAGGTCGCCGGCCATCACCTCCTCCTCGCTGCTGCTCGAGTCCCTCTCGTGCGCCATGTCCATGAGTTCAAACGACCTTCCTTCTCCTCGATCACTTCGAGTTCAGACGACGATCGATCAGCCTCAGGAGATTTTGGGTTGGTTTGTTTGAGAAGGAAGTAGTGTATACTGTGGGGAGAAATGAAGAGAAGAGAAGGATCTGCGGTGCGGTGCGTGTGATGGATTGGGAGGGAGAGTCATGGGCGCTGTTTATATAGACGACGGCTACCGCCAGGCGATGGGAGGTGAGGAAGGCTGGCTGGCAGGCTGTGGTGGACTTGGGAAGAAGCATGTGAGGGAGCACGCCGCAAATACGGTGCTTAGTTTAAGCCTTCCCCACTTTATCTTTCAAAGCCAAAAGTTTAGGGTATATTGTGCTTTAGGATTGCAGTGGGATACGTATTTATTTACCGGGCTAGCAAATTAGCCACGTTGCTAATTACTCATCGGCTGGAGTACGTACACGGTTTGGATGGAGTCTGGGGAGTTTGACTAGTTGACTCGTCTAGACTCTCATCCCTCAGCACGATGGCCACGCGCTCGGACCACGCTTTTGGATGACAGCCTGTGCTCGTTTTTTGTCAGACAGCTCTGCTGGTACTAGTGTACTAAATACTACGGCCTCTTTGATTTTTTTTTGGAACACTTCCGCTTCGGTCCTTCTCCCTTAGACACATCAAGGGTTGAGATTGCACGATACCCCTTCGCACTAAACGTATAATACGAAATATAATCCGTATGAGCCGAGCCATTTTTTCCTAAGCCAACTCGGCTACTCGTCCGCCGAGCCCTATCGTGAACCGGAGAAAAATGATGGAGACTCGTCCACCGAGCCCCTATCGTGAACCGGAGAAAAATGATGGAAATTAACGTAAAGGCCTGTAGAGGGGACTTGAACTCAGGTCTGCCGGGCGCTGCTCTAAGGAGCAAAGCCACTGTGCAAGCTACGTCTATGTGATGAAACATGCATCTTATCACCTAATACTGAATATTTTGTTACGTGACAAGGCTGTGTGGTCTTGGTACGTTATTTTGAAGAAAAGTGGGCTGATCTGTTTCCTTCGTATGGTGTGGCCGTTGCAAAAGAAAAAAAAGTTAATGCAAACAAAACTGGACCGGATTGGTTATAGCAGTGGAGTTCTGGATTGGACTGCAACGGAAAGTTAGGAAATGGACCAGCTGGTGACTTCATTTTTCTTGTACATGTATTGAAGATTGTTTGGATCGGACCGACCAGTTATTCCTTGTCTGTTAGACAAGATTTTTTACGTACAGATTGAATCAGGACCAGCGTTTCCGAAAAAAAAGGAAAGGTAAACAAAAGAGGAGCTTCATTCGGATCGGTATATGGCAAGGGTAGATTAATTAATAATGGTCATGCCGTGACAACTGCTATTTTCGGATCGGAACAATATTGGTGCGCAGACAAAGAAATACAAAATAAATAAATAAAAGGAAGACATAATATTGGGGAGTTGAAAATTATGTAGAACATTCAAGTTTGCCAACGTTCTTAGGGAATCGGCGTGTATGACGACGACGTTCGTCTAGTTATCTAATAAACCGAGGCACGAAGTGTCTTGAGTTTGTCAAGAATTATAGTGCGTTTGCGAAAGGTTCTTGAATTTGTAAAGGGTTGTCAAGTTTGGCGTGAGGCGTGGTACTCGTCACGTCGTTGCTTGACGTGGGATTCGTTCTCTATATTTTTCAGGTTATGTGGATTGATCCCTTGATTGGAAGGATAGTTATCCTGTAGTTCTTGCGGTGAAAGATTGGCAAACAGCTACATCGCCAGTTCAAGGGTAGATGACGCACGATAGAAATATCATCAGGGTTCTTCAAGAATTTGTGATACTATGCGTCGGGACCATTCGAAAACGTTAGACTTGATCATAATATTCCTACATAGTGTGGAGTGAAGTTGAGGAGACACAATCCAATGTACAAATCCACATAATTACCAGTTTGACATTATTCACAACATTTTTGTATTGAAGATTTTAAAAAGTATAAAAATATTGCCAAAATGCAACATAACATTGCATTCCTCCCTAATTTGTTCTAGCTAGCCCGGAGAAAAAAATGGGGTCGTCTCGCGAAATTCGGAAAAAAACGATGTCTTAGAAATGGGTGCTAAACATAGCTAAAACAGGTCCATCTGTAAGAAAGTGATTTTTTTACCTGCTCGAAATGACCCATTATTTTTCCCTAGCGTAGTGTAACCAAATTAGGCATCCTTGACGAGAAATTTTGTTTTTTGACAAGTCCAACATGTTATTTATTTTTACTCAACAAATGTGCCGAAAAAGGGCATTCTGGCACCATGCAGTAAATCTTGGGATAACTGAGGATCCATTTTAGGTTCTCACGTGCTTGTACAGCCTACCCTTACATGACTTATGAGAAAATCTAATTGGTCTAGCCATTTTGAGGCCGGTCCAACGGGTAGACGACGCACGATAGAAAAATCATCATGGTTCATCAAGAATCTATGGTAGTATGCGTCCGGATCGCTCGAAAAGTTGAGGAGACAATATCCAACCTCTGAATTCACAGAATTACCAGTTTGCTATTATTTAATCATTTTGCATAAAAAAATTAACATTGCAAACATAACTAAAGGTTCTAGGTCAACATGGCTAGGGTGTTGCATGTGGGTTCGAATGTCTCAAAGATGGTAGATACACACACATGTATGACATACTAGAGATTTGGACCCATATGCGCCATCCCTAGATAGCTTGGCATAGAACTATCATGTGGGTCCCACAACAGGCAAACATAGCTTGGAGTGATGCATGTGGGTCCACATGTTTCAAATGTGGTAGATATACAACTAGATGACTATGCATATAGCATATAGATCCACATGTCCCTGATGTGCTAGGTCAAGATGGTTATGGGTGTTGCATGGGGTCCACATGTCGCAAAGGTGGTAGATACATACCTATATAACCTACTAGACATCTGAACCACATGCACCAGCCTTAGAAAGTTTGACCTAGAACTATCACGTGAGTTCCACAACATGCAACATAGTTAGGACTGTTGTATCTGGGTCCACATGTTCTAAAGTTGATAGATATACAATTAGATGGCTATGAGTGTTGCATGTGGTCCACATGTCACACATGTGTTAGGTCAACATGGCTAGGGGTGTTGCAGTTGGATCTAAATGTGCCAAATGTAGTATATGCATATCTATATGACCTATTAGATATGTGGACCAACATGCCCAGCCCTAAAACAGTTTGACCTAAAACTATCATGTGGGTTCCACAACATGAAACATAGTTAGAAGTGTTACATGTGGGTCCACAAGTTTCAAAGGTGGCAGATATACAACTAGATGGCTATGAGTGTTGTATGTGGGTCCACATGTCCTAAATGTATTATATCAAGATGGCTACGGAGAAACGGTCCATGTCCCCGCCCTCGCCGCCGATGTGAAGGTCCATATCAGTAACGGAGGTGATAACCGTCACCGGTGAGGACGCATTTTGGCAACGGTTATTCACTTTGTTCCGTTGTCGTATAGTCGACATCATCAGTTACAAAGATACTGGTCCACTTGTTTGCACTGAGATTTTTTGTCGCTTAACTGGTGTTGTTTCCATAGAGGGTTTTTTGTTGTGTCGTTCTATACTATTGAGGAGTGTTGCATGTGGGTCCACATGCTACAAATGTGGTAGATATACAACTAGATTTCTATGAGGTTGCGTTGGGTCCACATGCCTCATATGTGCTAGGTCAACATGGTTAGGGTGTTGCATGTGGGTCCACATGTCACAAAGTCCCAAAGTTGATATATACATACATATATGATCTAGTAGACATCTGGGCTGACATGTACCAAACATATACAACTCGACCTAGCACATCTGTGACATGTGGACCCACATGCAACACTCGTAGCCATCTTGATTTATACTTACCACCTTTGGGACATGTGGACCCACATGCAATAACACTCCTAGTATTGTTTACATGTTCTTTGATCCACATGATAGTTCTAAGTCAAGTTGTCTAGAGCTGGTGCATGTGGGTCTACATTTCTAGTAGGTCATATGGCTATTATGTATCTACCACCTTTGAAACAAGTGGACCCACATGAAACACCAGTAGCCATTTTGATATGATGCATTTAGGACATGTGGACCCACATACAACACTCATAGACATCTGGTTGTATATCTACCACATTTGGAACATTTGGACCCACATGTAACACTTCTAACTATGTTGCATGTTGTGGGACCACATGATAGTTTTAGGTCATGTTGGTCCAGATATCTAGTAGGTCATATAGATATGTATATACCACATTTGGGACATGTGGACCAACACCATTAGCCATGTTGGCCTAACACATATGTGACATGTGACCCACATACAACACTCATAGCCATATCTTACCACCTTTAGGATATGTGGACCCACATGCAACACTACTTACTATGTTGTATATTGCAGGACCCACATGATAGTTCTAATTCAAGTTGTCTAGTGCAGGTGCATGGGGTTCCAAATGTCTAGTATGTTATATATGTATATATCTACCACCTTTGAGAGATGTGGACCCACATGCAACACTCATAGTTATAATTATGTTGCACATTCTCAGTTTAGATGGTTATTCTTGCATATGGCTTATATTTCTTAGTCTACATTGTTATTCTACCACCTTACACCTTAAGACCAAAGGTATAGGGTGCATGTTCTTAGTCTACATTGTTATTCTGCCACATTAAGGCCATGTGGACCCATATTCAACACTCCAAGCTCGTGGATGTGGGTCCAATACTGATATGTTGAGAATAATGACAAACTGGTAATTCCGTGAATTTGGAGTTGGATAGTATCTCCTTAGCTTTGTTCCACACCTACATCATGTTTTGTTTATTTCAAATGAGGTACACAATGATTAAAAACCTCTAGCAGGGCTCCATCATCTTTTGTAAATTGCAGGATGCATTTTTATATCACCGACTCACTTGTAGCCTAGCGGCTTTGCTAGTAGTGGTGCACCCGTGAGACCCCAGGATCGAATCCTTGGAGCACCAATTGTGCTGTCTTTTTTCCCACAATTGTTTACAAGCGAGCGTGCGGCTGGCTCGGGCGAGTCCCAGGTCGGCTCGGCTCCAATTGGCTATACGGGGTTTGTACGGTATATTATACGTTTATGGTTTAGGGGGAAGGACCGAAGCAGAGCTCTTTTTGGAAAATATATACTACCGCCTCTTTGACAGTAGAAAAAATTGGATGTCTTTTATGGTCTGAAATCCTACTAAATTAGCTTATGTGCCAATAGTGGAACAAAAGAACGAGTTCTTGAATTATGTGAAATTCCTATCAAATATCCCAGTTCGGAAAAAAAGAAAAATCCTAAATAGTCTATACTTTTAGACGATGTTCATACAGTTATAAAATGCTGCCTGTATGTTATTCGTAAAAGTACTAATTAAAGATGATCATTCTACATACAGACTATTTCTCTTTGTTCTGCCTCTTTCTCCACATTTTCCAAAATCCTACGTGGCAACTCTTAGAAAAAATTGGATGTCTTTTTTTTTTTAGAAAAGAGGCCATAGGGCCAACGTTAAATTAATAACGCCCACAAGGGCGACATAGTACAAGGAGCTGAACCCAGCTTACAACATCGGAATGCACACAGCCACAAAGAAGGCCTATCAAGGAGGCAACAACATGCCTCAACAAGAGAAACCGAACAAAGAAGCACCGGGGATGCAGAACATGAAGAAAGCTTTGCCGAA
This sequence comes from Poa pratensis, assembly GCA_947311845.1. NCBI lineage: Eukaryota > Viridiplantae > Streptophyta > Magnoliopsida > Poales > Poaceae > Poa > Poa pratensis. Next base: position 38,728,691 of record CAMZMU010000045.1, read on the forward strand.
GAAAACAACAAGAAGAGCCAACACCATCCGAAGAAGCGCCGCCACCTCCGCCGCACAACCTTCGGAGAGCTGCACATAGTGGACTCCAAGGCGGCATCTTCAAGAAGAGCACGACACCAAACCGCGCCACCGCCCGATCCGAGGATCTTGGGTTTTCACCCGGAGCACGTAAGATCACGGGAAGAAGCCATCACGACGCCTTTAAGAAGGAGACGACATCTGTCGTGGTGGTATCACGGCAGATGCCATAGGATGGCTAAAGTGTGGGGCCGATGGACGCTGGTGGAATCCGGGAGAGGGCTAGCGCGCTAAGAAGCACACACAAAGAACACACCAGCACACCAAGATCTACCCAGGTTCAGGGCCCTCGTGAGGAGGTAAAGCCCCTACTCCTGCCTGCCTCTCTCTATATATCTCGGTATCAAGTGTACAAGCTGCTCCTTGAGCTGTATATCTCAACCATGGTGAACAGCACAAGGAAGGAGATGAAGCTATGGGTGGAAAGATCTCTCAGGGCACCGTCCCTCACGCAGGAGGGGGTGAGGGCATATATGTAGGCTAAACCGAGTTACCGAAGTGCCCCTCCCGGAGCACTGTAGCCATGCCGAGGATATGTCATGATGTTACTCCTGTCAGAGACAGGACGTGACAAGCCCATCTCCTGCAGCTCTACGGTGCAGCTAGAAGGTACCCTCTGGCAGAGACAAGACATGGCCTGCCCATGCCTCTGCCTCGCAGTCTGTTCCCGGATCACCCGGAGTCAGCGGTGGAATGATGGCCTGCCATCTCGGTCTCCTGCACGCTCCCGTGTCAGGCGCTTCCGTGTCAGGCGCTCTCGTGCCAGACGGGAGGTGACAGGAGCATTGACCTTTGTCCGACACAAGGATAACCCGGCATGGGTATGCCGGATTCCCCCTCCTGAATGATCTTCCCTGCACATAAGAAAACACACAAGTTACCGACACACAAATGTCGGTCAGCATATCCCGGTTGGTATATGTCGGTTAGGATGACTCAGCTAACATAACCCGGCCTCCGTGACCCGGTTGCCATAAGCCGGTTTGCAGTGACACCATGCCTCGGTCCCTCCGGGACTTGGTTGACCCGGTTTGACCTTGATCCGGTCCCGTCTTTAGAGCTCTTTATACCACAACTTTACCCTACCCGGGGGTAGCCCCCCAACATTAGTCCCCGAAGCTGGTGCGGTCCGACAGCCTCGGATGGAGGGCCACACCAGGTTTAGCAAAACAAACCAAACCAACCGCCTTTCCGAATCAAAACATGTCTCGGTCTGGCCGAGTTTCTCCGAGTCAAACTAGTAACTTTGTCCGAATTTCCTCCTCCAATTGGTCTAACCGACACAAGAAGATTCCCACAATCTCTCAAAGATCTCTCCACAGCACGTGGCAGAGAGACGCTGTACGCTGCCTCGGTTCCTGCGCGCGGACAAACATGTCTCTGCACACACGCCGCATACGTCACGGGCTGTCACGTCTCAAAGGCACTCGAGGGGTTTTGACCGTGGCGTGCCTCCTTGATTCCCGCGCCAGTAACCGCACGCGATCACGCCGCGGGCAGTTACCACCTTGCGGCCCACGATGCGGCTGATCGTGCAGCCGCAAACGTTGCAACCGCGTAGATCGTGCGCGGACAATCCGCGCAGGCGTTACGGTAACCGCACGCGGTAAACCAGGAAACCGCATGCGCCCCGTGCCCATAAATAGGGGAGCGGGCACCTCTCCTCGTCTTCTTCGCATCCATCTTCTTCCTTCTCTCTTTCCTGCGACACCGCCGCCGCCGCGCAGGGAGCTCTGCCACCGCACGACGCCAGAACTCACGAGCCACCGTTCACCGGAGCACATCGCGCCGCCATCGGACACGCGCAACTCCGGCACGCCCCGCGCTACTTCGCCTCACATCGTCGTCGCAATCTCCGGTGAGTTCCGTGCCCTTGATCTGGCTGATGAACGCGTTCATCCCCTCCGATGAACACGTTCTTCTCTGACGAACTTTGTTCCTCTTCCCTGCAGAAGCCCTCACACCCAACTGCTTAGATGCTACCGAACCTAATGGCTTAGATCCCCTCTAGATCTTTCTCGCACTGATATCCTGACATTGCTCCTGATAGATTCAACTTTCTCTGCCTTATGCTCATGTTTTACTTTCTTTTTTACTTGCTCGGTAGATCTTGCTTGCTCACAGATTCAGGCAAAATCAGGTTTATAACTTTTACCCGAATCATCTTTCCGAGATAGACAGACAACCTAAACCGGGATACTTATTCCGGTTTCCGAGTCACTTAACTCGGTTTCCGCGCTCCTTTCCTGAGTCAGTTGCACGGCTCTTCCGGGTCACTTTTTCCGATTCTAGATTCATAACTCCGGGTTACTTATCTCGGTTGTGTTTGTACTCTTTGCAGGTTTTGATCCTGAGATGTCAGGTCGTAGCACCCCTGACCCGGCCGAGTCATCGGCGGCACCCAGCAACCGAGGCGGATGGGAGGGGTCTGACATAGAACAAGATGACCTCGACTGGTTGCTCAAGACCCGGCGCATCACGGCCGAGGTTATATGCCGGCGTCCTGGATCAGAACTCGAACCGGTTCTAGCATCGGGTGAACGGGTGGTCTTCCTTGCGCACTTTCAGCGCGGGTTTGGACTCCCAGCTAGCCCCTTCTACCGAGAATTTCTTGACTTCTTCGGTCTACAACCTCACCATCTCCCTGCCAACGCCATTACATCTCTCTCAGCTTTTACCTCCTTCATGGAGGGGTATCTCGGCCTCTGGCCCACTGTTGCCGCCTGGGCCAAGTACTTCCGCCTCCGGAAGTAGACCATTCCGAATAAGGAGGAGGTCGTGAAGGATATGACCGCATGCGGAGCAGCTAGCATTACTCCGAGAAAACACTCCCCCTTTCCTCGGATTACCGGCTTAGAATCTTGCCGGAAGTGGCAAAGGTCCTTTTTCTATGTGAAGAGCCCAGAAGGGCGGGATGTTCTCAACCTGCCGGAGTTCAACATTGCTCCCCCCACAACCGAGTTAAACTGGAACTATGACCCGCAGGACACCATTCCTGAGGTCCAACTGATCCACCAAACCCTTGAGGGTCTGCTGGCAAAGAAGTTCGGTGCAGACGACCTCTTGAGGACTTTCGTCATGCGCCGAGTCAACCCCCTCCTACCCGGGTCAGCACCCATGATCTTACTCGTCCCCAAGTTAGGAGACGTGTCAAGGCCATCGCTCAGACCGAGATGGAGGATGACTGGCAATGGGGCGTAGAGCCATTTGAGCGATCCCGGCTTCCGCCTCCGGTTAGTTTGTCACCTTTGAACTGACATAGCTCTGCCTTCCGAGGTTATTTTTATCTCGGTGAAGCACCATCTGACTAATCCGAATCTACTTTGCTCCTCATGCAGCTGTTTACTCGACAAGCCATCGAAGATGGGGACCTGAAGACCCGGAAATGGACAAAAGATCGCCATGCGCCACGAGGAGACTGAAGATCCGGACAACGAGGATTATATGCCGGTTCCTCGTGCCAAGGCTTCTACCTCGGGTAAGCCATCCGCCGTGTCTTCGTTCAAGACTTGTCAGACGACGAAGATGACGATTGTCAAATCCTAGATCCCATTGACGCTATTCCTATTTCATGGTATGCACCTCGTGCTGCAGCCAATCCGGGTGCCCAAGGCACATCCCGGAAACGCTCCGTTGCGTCCGGGTCAGCGGCTCCTCCGGCTAAGAAAGCCAAGAAGGTCGTCACCAAGCGTAAGGCTAAGGCCCTACCAACCAGCAAGGGGTAAGATAAACTTCGCATAACTTTTCTTGCTCTCACTCTTTCCTTCTTTACTTTCACCGAAGTTAACCTCATCCGAGTTAACACTTTACCTCGGTTTATGCAGTGATCCCATCGCCGCCAAACAGACCCACACTCTATTTTGTCTCCTATCCCTTCATCGCCATCCCTGGCGGCCAACACCGGGATTAGCAGCCCCGGAGGGGCAATCCCTTCCCCGGTGCGCGCTACCTCAGCCGACATTCCGCCGCCGAATCTTGCTTCGGACCTGGGAGGAGACCAAGGCCTCGAGCAAACCTCGGCTCCGGGTCAAGACCAATCTCCCCTCCCGCCTCTTAAAGACTCGGAGACGGAGCGGGTGAAGACCCCGACTAAGACCTCGTCTAAGCCGGATCCCCGCCTCTCACCTCGTGCCCAGCACAAGCACAACAAGCAACAGCAACAGTTGAAGCAACAACAGAAGCAGAGCAGCAACTGGAGAAGCAGAAGAAGCAACAGCAGCAACAGGAGAAGCAGCAGAAGCAGCAGCAGCAACAGGAGAAGCAGCAGAGCAGCAGCAGGAGCCCCCAGTACCAGCTCATACTCCGGCACCACCGCGTCCAACTGTGCCGAGTCAGCAAGCCTCTGGCCAACCTTCAACCGACCAGAGCAGGCAAATTACCGTGACTCCAACAGCAAACCTGGCGTACAAAATCTCTCCGAGATGATTTCCCGCCCCCGGGTCAACAGCCATGTTCTTCCGAGTCTTCGCACCCCGAGTGACAACAGCCTCGGCTCGGTTGGACAGTGCGTGATGGACTGGAACCGCGGATCCCAGCGAAGTTTCCTCTACTCCGGCAAATCCACACCCGGTTGGCCCTGGCCTTGTTGCGCAATCCCTGCACTCTTTGCAGGTCTCGGCCCTTCAGGCTAGCAGGGTTGTCGAGGTAACTTTCTTAGAACTTAGCACTTACTTTTCAATGATCAAAGTCACACTATCCACAGTCCCCGAGATTCGGGTTGAGTAACTGATACTCGCCGAGTAATAGGTAACTCGGCGTGAATCTTCAACAACTTGATCATTAAATTTAACTTGTTAACAACACTGGAATGCCCAGTCCCCGAGTCTCATGTCGAGTTTATCCGGCATGAGCTTACATTAAACTCGGACAACCAGTCCCCGAGTTTCATGTCTAGATGACTCGGTATGATCTTTCATTAATCTCGGGCTCACAGTCCCCGAGACTCTTTTTGACTTAACTCTGTCAGTACTTTCCGTCAATCTCGGGCTCCAGTCCCCGAGATTCTTTTTACCCTCACTAACCTCTTTCCTTCTGGCAGGATTGCACCAACACTCGCAGCCGGATCTTCAAGAATCTAGCCCTGGAGCACCGGGCGCTCAAGCTCTCCTTCCAGAACCAGCAGGAGGAAATGAAGAAGAAGGAAACTGAGCACAAGCGTGCTCTTAAAGAAGAACAGTCCGAGGTGACTCGGCTCAAGCGAGATCTTGACCGGGTCGAAAAAGAGAAGACCGAGCTGAAGAAGGAGAGGAACACACTGAAGGCAGCTCTGGAGAAGCGTGCTGCAGGTGACCAGAAGATCCAAGCGCACATTTCTGCATGCGAGGCTAAAGCTACCAAAGCTGAAGAAGAATTGGATGCCCTCAAGGCAAATGCTGCCAAGTGGCTGGCTGAGCTCACCAAACTTAATGCCGAAATGGACAGTAAGTTTCCTGAATCATATCTTTTTTCTTTATATCTTCCTGACACGGAATTTTGTGTCGGTATCTCATTTGATTCGGCGTCAGCCTACTTGCTCTCAGAACACTTTGAGCACTGCCAAGCTGCTGCAGCCAACACTGTGAAGAAGGCCCGAGCTGCGAAAGCCGAGGCATCCGGGGCTCCGCTATCCGAAGCTTGGGACATCGACGACCACTTGATTGCACTCCAAGCTCGTATTTCCCCTTGAGGAGCATCGGCGTCGAGCTTCTTAATGCCGGTATCCGAGCCTACCACGTCTTGTGGCCCGACTCTCCCAGTGTCAAGACTATTGCCGAGTTATCCACATGCTTGCAGCAAACCGAGACTCGGCTAAGGGAATGGAGGTCTTCTTCTGCTCGTGCCGGGGCCGACGCAGCCTTGCTCTTTCTGATGTCCTGGTATGAGGATATCAACCTCGATGGCCTGCGTACTCTACGCGATGGCTCCCCATGGGCTACTGACCCGGCATTGATTGCGAGGCGGGGGAAGCTGCTACCTTCATGGCCAGGTTTGCCAACACTCGGTCTGTTGAACCTGGTGTGGTTTACTCTGATGATGAAGACGAAGAAGAGAAGAAGAGGTCAATGTTGATGATGGCTCCGAGCAAGAGTATGTTGCGTCTGACTCCGAGTCTACCAACTCCGAGTCAATTCCTGATGCCTCGGCTAAGACTGCGAAACAGTCTGCCGCCGAGATCTCCACTGAACCAGCGCCTGACTCGGCTAAGCAAAGTGCTACCGACGCTTCAGCAAGCAGCAAGATCACTCCGACTGCCCCCGAGTCTGCTACTCTGCTGACCAAAGCTACTCCTGCAACCGAGGCTCCTCCTTCAACCGAGGTTCCTCCGTCATCCGGGTCTGTCCCTGCAACCGGAGCTGCTCCTTCCTCCGAAGCTGCTGCTTAACTTTGATGAATTTAAACCGTTAAATCCCCGGAATGCCGGGTGCAGATGTAATATACATTTTAAGCTCCTCCGAGACTACTTTATTTTGCTTAACTCGAACAAGACGAGGTTTATGTCGGATCAATTTAAACCGAGTCCCCGAGTTTATTTTCTTGTTCACTATACTTGTCGATCTTTGCTCTTGTCTACCATACAGGCGTTCGACAGTCGAGTCACAAGATAGAAATTATAGCATACAATACTTGTAAATTTTGAGGTAAGGTTTAGAGTCATCCGACACAAGAAAAGAAAAAACCGGGTTAGTAAACGACATATGTCGGATCTTTCTAGGACCGAGTCCCCGAGTTCACTTTCATGTTTACCATATACCATAACCTCTGCTCTTGACTGCCATTTCGGCGTTCGTCAGTCGAGTCACAAGATCACAACAAAATAGCATACATTACTTGAACTTTGAAACGAGGTCTCAAAATCATCCGACATATGAACAACATAGATAAAAACCGAGACAAAAACACATGCATATAGACAAGGCAGTCCCCGAGTTTCTTTTCGGAGTGCCGGCATTTTATTCAAAGGAAAAACCGAGATACATACACTGCGCCCTTATGAGTAAAAGGGACGGAGTAGAGCTACATTCCAGGGTCTTTTGTCTCCTCTCCGGATTTGTCCATCACATTTTTCCTCGGTGCCTGTGCATCTATAAGATAGTATGAATCATTGTGCAGAGCCTTGCTCACAATGAACGGTCCCTCCCATGGAGGTGACAACTTGTGTCGGCCTGCTTTGCGTTGCACTAGCCTCAACACCAAATCTCCCTCTCGGAAAACCCGAGGGCTGATCTTCCGGCTATGATAGCGTCGGAGATTTTGCTGATATATAGCTGACCGAGATAAGGTCAGTTCTCGTGCTTCTTCGAGCAAATCAACATCATTTTCCCGAGCTTCTTTTGCCTCGGTTTCAGTGTACAGCGCCACTCTTGGCGAGTCATATTCCATGTCGGTTGGTAGTACCGCTTCTGCTCCATAGACCAGAAAAAATGGCGTATAGCCAGTTGATCGATTTGGTGTGGTCCTTAGACCCCACAGCACTGCTGGTATCTCCTCTATCCAACATCCCGGAGTTCGCAACAGTGGTTCAATCAACCGGGCTTTGATACCGGCTAACACCAATGCATTTGCTCTTTCCACTTGCCCATTTGCCTCAGGGTGTGCCACCGAGGCTATGTCCAACCGAATTCTCTTATCCGCACAGAACCGAGCAAACTCTCCCACAGCAAAGTTTGTGCCATTATCCGAGATAATGCTATGGGGGTAACCATATCTCAAAATGATGTCCTTCAAAAAGGTCACCGCTGTGTGACCATCACACTTCCGGATTGGCTTTACCTCGATCCACTTGGTGAACTTGTCCACCATCACCAGCATATGAGTCATGTTACCTCGGGCTGGCCTGAACTCTCCCACCATATCCAGGCACCAAACTGCAAAGGGCCAAGTGATTGGAATTGTCTTGAGTGCCGAGGCTGGCAGGTGGATCTTTTTAGCAAACCTCTGACATCCCTCACACTTTCTGACGATATCTTCTGCCTGGTTCAAAGCACTGGGCCAATAAAACCCATGCCGGAATACCTTAGCCACCAAGGCTCTTGATGAAGCATGATGACCACATCTCCCTGATGAATTTCCAGGAGCATCTCCTGCCCTTCCTGCGGCTCGACACAGCGCTGCAGTACCTCGGTCACACTTCTCTTGTATAACTCTGGTTGATGATGGTGTAGGCCTTGGATCTTCTTTGCACTTGCCTAGCTTCAACTTCATTACTTGGCAAACTCCCATCCATCATAAATGCCATTATTGGTTGTGCCCACTCCGGCACAGGACGCACAGGAAAGATCAGATCATCCACCTCCATGAGTCAACCGACATTACTTCTTCCGAGATTGAGCAGCCAGTCCCCGGGTTCTGCCAAGCAGTCCCCGGGTTCTCCCAAATGCATCCGACATCGACGTCCATGGGAACAGCACCAGACTCCGGTTTCGCCGGGATAAAAATTGACTCGGACTCCGGCGATGGTTTGATTGATGGCTTCCTCAGATGCTCCAAGGCTATGCCGGGTGGAATTGGATCCCGGGATGAACCTAGCTTGGACAGTACATCGGCGGCGTCATTTTCAGCCCGAGGTATATGCGTGAGCTCGCAACCTTCAAAGAACCCCGAGATCTTCTGGACATGAAACCGATACAACGCCATGTTGGCGTCTAAAGCATCCCAATTTCCCGAGACTTGCTGCACCACCAAATCCGAGTCTCCGAAACATTCTATCCGGCGAATACCAATTTCTTTGGCCACATTTAGCCCATGAACAAGTGCCTCATACTCGGCCACATTGTTAGATGCCGCAAAATGAATCTGCAACACATATCTCAGTTGATCTCGCTTAGGCGAGGTAAGGACTACCCCGGCACCTAAACCAATTTTTGTCCTTGAACCATCAAAGTGCATTCTCCAGTAATTGGGGTCAGGCCGTGGTGGCTCATATTGCATTTCAGCCCAATCCACCAGGAAATCCGGCAGTGCCTGAGATTTAATGGCATCTCTTCTTTCATAGTGAGGAGTGTAAGGGGACACCTCGATAGCCCACTTGGCTACTCGGCCAGTTGCATCTTTACACCCAATGATCTCCGAGATAGGAGCCTCACACACCACAGTGATTGAATGCTCTTGGAAGTAATGTTTCAACTTCTTAGCAGCCAGATAGACACCATATGTCATCTTCTGGTAGTGAGGATAGTTCTGCTTGGACAACGAGATCACCTCGCTCAGGTAATACACTGGCCTCTGCACAGTTTTGCCATCTTCTTCTCGCTCCACTACCAATACGACACTCACAACCCGGTTTGTGGCTGCAATGTAGAGCAACATCGGCTCTTTGGGTAATGGTGAAGCCAGTATCGGCGCAGTTGCCAACATCTTTTTTAACTCGGTGAACGCCGCATCTGCTTGCGGGGTCCACACGAAGTGGGTTGTTTTCTTCATGAGTTGATACAAAGGCAATGCCTTTTCTCCCAACCTGCTAACAAACCGACTTAAGGATGCCAAACATCCAGTGAATTTCTGCACGTCTTTGAGACATGTCGGTAACCTCATGCTTTCAATAGCACGGATTTTTGTCGGGTTCACCTCGATACCTCGGCTGGACACGAGGAAACCGAGTAACTTGCCTGCCGGCACACCGAAGGTACATTTGTCCGGGTTAAGTTTTATCCGGAATTTCCTAAGATTCTCAAATGTTTCTCGGAGATCATCAATCAGAGTAGTTTTCCTTAGACTTGATGACAATGTCATCGACATACACCTGCACATTTTTTCCTATTTGATCATGCAAGCATTTTTGCATACATCTCTGGTAAGTGGCACCAGCATTTCTCAAACCAAAGGTCATGACACGATAGCAATAAGCCCCATATGGGGTGATAAAAGCAGTTTTCATTTGATCAGCAGGATTCAGTGGTATCTGGTGAAAACCAGAATACGCATCTACAAAGGATAACAGCTCACACCCGTCTGTGGAATCGATCACTTGATCAATCCGGGCAGCGGGAATGGATCCTTGGGACATGCCTTGTTCAAGTTTGTGTAATCAATACACATACGCCACACAATGGCCACATTTGGGTCATCTTTTTTCTTTTCCACCAGGACCGGGTTAGATGTGAGGACCCCGGATTAATTATCCGAGATACTCGTTATGTTTCCTGCAACAATCCCGTGATCAGTCTGTTGCTGCACATAACTCGAATTGGTATCACAGAACATCCATAAATACCGAATAGAAATACTTACGTGATTGAAGTCATAAGCTTCAACAGGTACTTGCAGCGGAAAATCACCAAACAACGTGGAGCCCAAGTCATTCGCCTTAACCCTACAGGCAGCTGACTGGGAAGCGCCCTAGTTCGCAAAGACGCCAGTGAACTCCTCTTCTTCGAACTGCTTCTTCTTCCAAAATCTGGCTAAGACAATAGCCAGGGACGAAACCAATATGAGTACATTTGATTGTACTCGCAAACTACCCCAACTTGAGCATGCACTAGTTTTGATAATCTTTTAATAATACCTTTATTTTTAGAACAAAACATCTCTATATCGTTATTGAAAAGGGAAGAGTAGATCTTTTAATCTTGTTGAAGACAAAACATTTTGGAAAGTAATTTCTCAATACCGGGGTTGGAAACAACCCTTTTTGGAAAGTAGTTTTCTCACTATTTTTGGTTGAAAAAGGTAAGAAGTCTTTTTAAACCTTTTTCTCGAAAATATTTTTTTTTTTTTTTTTAAAGATAAGAGTTCTCTTTTAAAACTTTTCCTCGAAAATCACCGTCTTGTCCACAGCCCCATCCTGGTTACTTATTTTCCAGCAACATCATACCACCCCCTCGGTATAGTTGCCTAAAACAATCTTCACTTCAATTTCCTTTCAAACTCAAAACTTTGTAAAACTTGCACATGGCCTTAGTAGTTCTTCCCAACTGTCCATATCCGAGGACTCGGCTATTCGAATAGTTTTACCCTCTGCAGAGGTAGCACGCTTTTCCCACACCCATCCGGTCACTCATCGTGTCAGCCACGTCCCGCCATACCAGAGGTATGCGAAGTTGAGTTCCCGGCCATAGTCTGTCCTTTGCTCATGCTAGTATAGGACCCTGCCTTTACGACACTTTCCATCGACACTCAAATCCTCAGAAACTAAGTGTGAGGACTCGTAGTTCTGTCTGGCGGACCCAAGGGAGCCCTTCAATCCTCTTCCTCCGACATGTTCATACCGGCTTCCGGTAGACTTCAATGAAGAGGACCCAGGTCAGGGGGTAGGTCCTCAGACCATCCCCTCATGGAACGAGGTCATCCTCGTTATTGAGGTATCCAGTACTAACACGAGCAAATTATATGACTACGCCCTTGCCCGTATGTGGGTAAATGTGGTCGCACAGGTTATTGGTTGTTCGGTAAGTACCAGGACACAATGTGCATTTTTCAGAAACATCACCATTCACCACTTCTCAATTTCATCACCGACATCTCGGCATACCATAATTCATCCAAGGATTTTCAAAGGAGTTTTGAATAAACAATGTTTTTCCCATCCTATAGTTTTATTTAAACAAACTGATATTTCTACATAGAGTGGCAAAATAGTTTTTCATAAACTTTTGAAAAGGTTTTCACAATCATTTCCAATCCTCATAGCCAAAATACTTTTAGTATACTTGGGTGGTTCGTGATCCCACCAAAAGATTTTCATAGAAGGCTTTGGAGTAAAACAGATTCATTTCGAAATCGTTGTAGACCATTGACACCTCTATATCGGGTGTCTCAAGAATCTACTTGTATTTTGGAAAAGGGTTTTCAAAGTCATAGCTTTCGTGGTAAACACCACATAAATCATTTATGCTAGTTATAGTAAAACAGGTAAATCAAAATAGATGTATATAGGTGCAAGCTCAGTGAAGTAGCTTGCCTTGCTCCACAAAGTGGTACTGATCCTGATCTTCGGGTTCAGCGAAACCTCCTTCCTTGATGAATCCGTCAACGGTATCGTCTAAACGTTAAACAAGCAGGACAAACAATCACTACACTAGCTCAAGCATCATCACATCATTACAATCACAAATGCTACAAGTAGCTACTGCACACATCAAGCAACACAAGGTGGTTTTAATTTAATTAAATTAATCTTTAATTAATTATTTTCAAACTAAGGCAGAATCTAGTTGGACACCAATTAATTCACCATTTAATCTATGTTTGTCACAAAAATTCAAACTAAAATTCTATGGGTAGCTACTGATGTGTAGAAGATCACCCAATTGGATTGGGGTCATTTGGAGTTACCAAACTCCCTACACAAGGGCCTTAGTCCAGAAACTTATTTTTCAAGTTTTAGCCACCATTTAATTTATGTTGCCTTAGAAATTAAATCCTTTTAGGGGTGGCTACCCTTGGCTAGGGGTGACCTAACAAAATTGGTTTCAGCTCCAATGGAGCTACCAATAATGTTCTAAAAAGATTTTGGTCCAGAAAGGCTTTCTCTTAACTAACCTGATGCTAATTAATTAGTAAAGACTAATTAATTCCACCAAAATTAGGAGAGCTAAAGGATGATAGTACCAAGCTAACAAAGTTGGTTTCAAGTTATTTTGACTAACAGAGCTCCAGGAACAAATCATTTAGTGGAGAAAACCTTCTGTGGCATTGTTATTCATACTCTTTTATTACTTATCCAAAAGAGGTGAGACCACTTTGGTAAGTTGAGGAAATTCCTAAGCTTTCCAGAACATTTGAGTTTGTTTTATTTGGACTCCTAAAACTCGAGATATTGAATTTATAAGCTAGGTCCAGTACTGAAGTTTTCAGAGAGAAATAGATTCGAAAACCAATTTCCTCTGGATAATGTGGAAGAGCATGACAGGTGGGTCCCATACGTCAGTGACTCAGCGGGAAACTGTTCCCGCGCTGGAAAAGTTTAAAGTGCTGACATATGGGTCCCGCTTGTCGGTGACTCAACACGATGAAGCGGTACGCTACCGTTGGATTTAGATCCAACGGCGCAGGATCTATTCTTCCTCGACCGTCGGAGCGCGACGGAGCTGTGGCTCCGGCGACGGCGAGGGTGGCCAGTGGGGATACCTGGATGGCCTGGGGACGGTGGAGAGAGCGGCGTTCGACGGCGGAGGTTGAGGGAAAGCGAGGGAGGTGAACGGAGCTTGGAGGGGAAGCTCCTGGCGTTGGCGGCGACCTCCTCCTTTGCCTCGGCCGTGCTCCAACTCCGGCGGCGACTCCTCGATGCGTCAGTGCATGAAACAGAGGAGAAAAAGGTGCATGAGGGTGCGGTGGTAATGGAGAGCAAGATGCGGGCCAGAGCGGAGAGAAAGGGGGAGCATCATGAGCGGTCCGTGATCGACCTCTACCTTCTGTTCCGGCGAGGCTCGAGGAACCTCAGAGGCAAAAGGGAGCTTGGAGGGAGGGGCTCCTCCTTCCCGGAGGTGCACGGGGTGTGTGGGGAGTGAGGGAGAGGGAAATGGCGGGGTGTGGAGGCACGGGTGCGGGGTGGTGTTTTATAGCCGAACGTCGGCGTGCCGTGGACAGGGTGCACGAGAGGTTTGGGAGAGTGGGAGAGCACGGCAGTGGGGGCGGTGTGGTGTGGCGCCGGCGTTGCGATGCTCTGCTGGGGTTCGGAGGGAGAGAAGGGTCGCGTGTGGCTCAGGAGCGAGCGTGTGACGCACGGCGTCCACGACGTCGCAGTGGAGGGCGATGTGTCGCAGGTGTCGCGGCAGGGCTCCAGAGGCGGCGTGGGCGTGTCCGCGAAGTTGAGGGGTGACAGGAGAGCGTCTGAGGCGAGCGGAGCGAGCTGGGGTGCCGTGGTGGAGAAAAGCGGGGGCGGCGTCCACGCGCGGCCAGAACACGGCGAGCTTCGACACGGCAACAGGGGAGTACGGCGTTGCTGCGCTGCTCGCTCGGTCTCCTCCTGCCTGACGGGTGCGGTGAGAGATGAGGTGACGGAAGATGCAGAGAGGGGCCAGTGGCTGCTCTCCTCGACACGCTTCCCTCGCCGGCGCGGGCAGTGCGGTGGCGTGCGCACTTCTTCGACGGTCACGGCCTCAGAGCCAAATTGCACGCTCCCTCCTTGCTCTGATGGTTCAGTGAAGTGAGAGGGAAGGTGAGGCAGCAAGCAATCGACAAGGGGAACATCAAATCAGGTGATGTGATTTTCGGTTCCAAGAATTTGGAGATGAACTCGAGCAGTGCTCACCATGTGTTCGAGGAAATGTCTCAAAGAAAAATAAATTCAAATTTCTTGAAATTATTTCCATACTGGATTCATATGCATAAAGCATGGATTTTTGGTATGGTGGTAGAATTTATTGGATATGTGCAACATGGCACATTTGGTGATTTGAGAAAGATAAAGAAAGAAATGAAATTTCCAATTTTAAGGATGTTGGAATTATTTTTGGAGAGGGAAAAGAATATAGGATTAACATGTGAGAGTGATCATGTCACTTCTCTGAACTGGTTGGAAAAAAGAATACCAATTTTCTTTTGGAGAATTTTGGGACACCTGTCTCACATGATTTTATGTGGGAATCTTTTATTGTGTTTCTTTTCTTTTCTTCCTAATTTCCTTTAGCAAACAACCAACACAAACAAACCATTTGGCAGGAGAACAAACAATACTAGACAACCACTTATAAATTTTCAACCAAGTTTTTATCACTCAGACAAGTGGGGAGGAGGTGATCCAGTATTTTCCTGACAAGAATAAGGTGGGAAAAGTTTACTTCATAATTTGATATCTTTCAAAAAGGTTGCTAAAATATGTGGGTGGTATAATTCCCACTTTTATTATTTTCCAAGCAATAGAAATATGAGTTTAAGATAAAGGGGGTACCCATACAAGGGAAAGGTTGGAGATAGGATATAGACCTCCATATTTTGGAAACAAGTAGTTTTGAAAATACTTTTATTTCAAAGAGTAAGTATTTTGGTTGTTGCTAAACCAAGTATCCTTTGAAAATAAGATGGTCCAAATAAGAGTAGAGAAGTTGTATGGAATATTTTGTTCTTGTCATAACAAGATCACCAAGTGTAACATATAGTGGTACTAGTTGGGTTCTAGATTTACTAGTCAAACAACTCAAGCAACTGGTCACGCTTGTTCAAACATAGCAAACACAATCATCAGCAAAACATTCCAAAAAGTTTTTGTTGGTTCTGAAATTTGGGGTCTGGTAAAACTAAGTTTTTCTTGGTTTATAAATTTGGGATGTTACAGATCCTTCCCCCCTTAAAATAAATCTCGTCCTCGAGATTTGCCCGGGGGTATAGGAGAGTATGAGAGTACAGATTTTTGGGGAAAAACAGGGGTTCTTTTATACCAAAATACTCGTGCCACCAATAATTGGTTTAAGGGCACGGTGGAGATTGGACTACCCAGAGGGGTTTCTTTTGCAGAGGAAACTGGGAAAGCGAGGGGCACGCTTTAGAATTAAAGGATAGAAGAACACGGGGATTTTCTGCTTACTCACTGGCATGTGGGACCAGGGTCCACCTGTCCGTCTCTCTTTCTCTTCCTTCTCTTCTTCTTCCTTTCTCCTCCTGGCTTCGCACCTGCCCGGCTCTCAGTGCGCGAAGCACTTGCCTGCGGCACTGCTGAGCGTGCGGTCCGGCGGTGCAGCGGCAGACACGGCTTTGGGACGCGACGTCTGGGTGGTTTCGCGCCATTAAGGCGAGTACTGCTCGGGATTCCTTCCTTTTTCCCGCGCAAAGCGGTGTCGAGGAGCGGCATCCGAGCTCGGGTTATAAATCAGTAACCTGCGAAAACTTTTCCCTATTGCATCGTCACTATGGGCTTCATTAGTGATTTCTTCAGAGCCTACGTTGATGCGATGGAGGATGCGGGCATCATCGAGGGCTTCTTCATCTTCGTGCTCTTCGTGTTCTTGATTTCGATGGTGTACAGCCTGCTGTTCGTAGCAGTGGTCCTCTTAGCCGTGGCCTTGTGCAATTTGTGGTCTGGCGCTGGGGCTGGTGCTGCGACGGTGGGGCAGGCTGCGGCGGGGGAGCAAGCTGTGGTGGAGGAACCAGCTGCAGTGCCGGCGGATGAGGTGGCGGATCTTCCCGCTGGAGGTGCGCAGGCTGCTCGAGCCGTCTGTCGCCGTCGCGCGGCTCGTGACGTGGCTTCCGGTGAGCCAGGCTCATCCTCCGGGGGCGTTCTGGAGCTCGAGAGGGAGTAGGGATCTCTGGGGTGCCGTTGCATCTGTGCTGAGTACTGGCAGTGTTCTTTGTAGGAGTAGAATTTGTATCCTCTGTTTCTCGCTTCTGTACTGAACTCCGTAGTTGTATTGATCTTGTCTTTGTTGATGACCTGGGACAAGATTTGCATTGTCGAAATCTTCTGGGTTGTCATGACTCTGGTCTTGCAGCACAGATAGGATGCAGAGGTACTAGAGTAACCTTGCTTTGGTGAGAAATATATATATTTTAAGGGAAAATAACACTGCATTATGGTCTCAACCACTGGCAGTGGTAGCATAGCATTTCAACCATATAGGTTGAACACAACAACTAAAAACACCCTACAAGAAGTCCTTCTGTGTTCCAGCGAGCATTGACTCCCAGCAAGCATTCTACGGCTTGCGAGGGTTACATCTCGTGGAGGGCTCGGGCCCCTTTCTTTAACATGCAAAATGCACAAGGTTCATATTGGGTGAGGAACCTTGTGGGAGAAGCATGTAGGAAACCACACACAAAATAATTTGCATATTACAAAATAGTACCATTTAAAGTTTGCATTAATTCCCAGGGGTATGCGTCTGGGGTCACATACGATTCCTGGTTTAAGTGATCTGTTGTTTCTTTTTAAAACTTTTAACTGAAGAAAAAGCATGACCTTCCATCAGGTGTCAACCAAGTGGTTAACAGGATGATAAGAACACCAAGTTTTTATTCCGGCTGACTTGATATCAGCCGGGGAACAGACAACAACTCTGCATTACAAGAAACACGAGAAAAACAAACAACCACCAAACAACAGACTAACAACTTTGTTGCTCCACACGCACAAACATACAAACGCTGGTCAGGCTAACTAAACCTGGGTTCTACTCTGCCTGAGAGGTTCTAGGAGTCGGTGAAGCGTGACCGAGACAAAGAGTGGTGTCCACCTCTCTCTTCCAAGGGGTGGGGAACTACAGGCACGCCTTCGTTGGCACCTCGCTCCTGGGGTTGCTGCTGAACTCGGGCTAGGGCTTGCGTCACAGATGCACCAATGCTGCGGTCCAGCATCATCTGGGATCGTTGTCCTGCCTCCTGAGCTTGCCCACGGTGGGAGGTGGGTAGGTTCCTTGCTCGACTTAGTTCCAGGTGGGCTCGACCAAGGTGGCGCCTTGTAATTATGAGTTCCGCCATCAGGGAGTGGAAAAATCTTGTCATTGAGGCTCCGTAAGTAACCAGGGTGATTACGGCAGGGTCGACTTCCCTACCGATGGGAATTTGAGCAGGCTCCACTCCAAGCGGGGAGTGACGGGAAGAAGTTGGAAAGCTCGACTCTGCGCCATCGCCGGTTCTGCATACCGGAGACGGACAAGGCCTTCCCAGGCTGCTACCTGGAGGGCTTGATCTAGAGTAGGCATGCTCCTACCATGGATCAAGTAGGCCTGACTTGTGCCCAACGGACACGAGTTGATGTGCACGTCGACTTGGAATTCACCCAGCAGGCGGGAGGGAGTTCTCTAACACCACATATCGGGCGGGCAGGCCGAGCAAGAATATGGCAGACGGCCTTCCAAGCATCAGTGGAAACCCGCCATGATCTTCGGCAGTGGTTTCCAGAATGACCCTGGGGTTTGCCATTGGGTTTTGGCTCGGGAAAAGGATAAGAACACGGGATTCCTGCCTCAGGGGAGTTGGGTTACTATGGACGGTGAGTGAGGGTGGATATAGATGGCGGATGGAACGGGACCTTATATAGGCTAGGTTGTGTCGGCTCCTTTCTATGGAAGAACCCGGGGAGCGTCTCTCAGGTAGTGGGGGACAAGTCTTACTGTACTCTACTGTGAACCGACGCCTGGCCATGCCGGTTAGGCAGGGATAGGTCAAATCCGTCGGGCTCACTGTAGGGGAACACCACAAACAAGCAATAAACACACAAGGTACGTTTAGTACCAATGGACGCCTAATACTCGTTGTGTGGGTAGTATGACTAAAGTTCCTATCATAAGTCCTATGGGTTTGGTTATACAGGTTGATGAAATCTTCTTTATCTTCTTAGCTTCTGCTGAGATTGTCGAAGTAGCCACTCGAGTAGAATTGCTGAGGTTGAGGAGGTCTTCAGAGATCTCTTGATTTGGTTGATGTCGATGATCTTGACATTTGTAGACCAATGAACTTGATGTTGAATGTTGAGTATTTGAGATGGTTGCTTCTTCTTTGTAGGTGCTAGCTAATTAGGTCTCTTTGGGTTCATCGTCAAGTACTTTGAACAGGTAAGGAGAGTAGAAAAACCTTGGAAAAATTTAAATAGAAAGGTAAGACTCAGAAATAATTTGAAAAGACGAGAAGAGCGGGAGTCATTTTTGGACTTCCCTAGATAAGGATATATTTTTGGTGTTAACATATTTTTAACAAAATATTCTCTTCCTAACTAACGTCCATGCTAACTAAGGTCTGTTACAGTCAGGATGGCTCTGATACCAAGTCTGTGAGGACCCCGGATTAATTACCGAGATACTCGTTATGTTTCCTGCAACAATCCCGTGATCAGTCTGTTGCTGCACATAACTCGAATTGGTATCACAGAACATCCATAAATACCGAATAGAAATACTTACGTGATTGAAGTCATAAGCTTCAACAGGTACTTGCAGCGGAAAATCACCAAACAACGTGGAGCCCAAGTCATTCGCCTTAACCCTACAGGCAGCTGACTGGGAAGCGCCCTAGTTCGCAAAGACGCCAGTGAACTCCTCTTCTTCGAACTGCTTCTTCTTCCAAAATCTGGCTAAGACAATAGCCAGGGACGAAACCAATATGAGTACATTTGATTGTACTCGCAAACTACCCCAACTTGAGCATGCACTAGTTTTGATAATCTTTCAATAATACCTTTATTTTTAGAACAAAACATCTCTATATCGTTATTGAAAAGGGAAGAGTAGATCTTTTAATCTTGTTGAAGACAAAACATTTTGGAAAGTAATTTCTCAATACCGGGGTTGGAAACAACCCTTTTTGGAAAGTAGTTTTCTCACTATTTTTGGTTGAAAAAGGTAAGAAGTCTTTTTAAACCTTTTTCTCGAAAATATTTTTTTTTTTTTTAAGATAAGAGTTCTCTTTTAAAACTTTTCCTCGAAAATCACCGTCTTGTCCACAGCCCCATCCTGGTTACTTATTTTCCAGCAACATCATACCACCCCCTCGGTATAGTTGCCTAAAACAATCTTCACTTCAATTTCCTTTCAAACTCAAAACTTTGTAAAACTTGCACATGGCCTTAGTAGTTCTTCCCAACTGTCCATATCCGAGGACTCGGCTATTCGAATAGTTTTACCCTCTGCAGAGGTAGCACGCTTTTCCCACACCCATCCGGTCACTCATCGTGTCAGCCACGTCCCGCCATACCAGAGGTATGCGAAGTTGAGTTCCCGGCCATAGTCTGTCCTTTGCTCATGCTAGTATAGGACCCTGCCTTTACGACACTTTCCATCGACACTCAAATCCTCAGAAACTAAGTGTGAGGACTCGTAGTTCTGTCTGGCGGACCCAAGGGAGCCCTTCAATCCTCTTCCTCCGACATGTTCATACCGGCTTCCGGTAGACTTCAATGAAGAGGACCCAGGTCAGGGGGTAGGTCCTCAGACCATCCCCTCATGGAACGAGGTCATCCTCGTTATTGAGGTATCCAGTACTAACACGAGCAAATTATATGACTACGCCCTTGCCCGTATGTGGGTAAATGTGGTCGCACAGGTTATTGGTTGTTCGGTAAGTACCAGGACACAATGTGCATTTTTCAGAAACATCACCATTCACCACTTCTCAATTTCATCACCGACATCTCGGCATACCATAATTCATCCAAGGATTTTCAAAGGAGTTTTGAATAAACAATGTTTTTCCCATCCTATAGTTTTATTTAAACAAACTGATATTTCTACATAGAGTGGCAAAATAGTTTTTCATAAACTTTTGAAAAGGTTTTCACAATCATTTCCAATCCTCATAGCCAAAATACTTTTAGTATACTTGGGTGGTTCGTGATCCCACCAAAAGATTTTCATAGAAGGCTTTGGAGTAAAACAGATTCATTTCGAAATCGTTGTAGACCATTGACACCTCTATATCGGGTGTCTCAAGAATCTACTTGTATTTTGGAAAAGGGTTTTCAAAGTCATAGCTTTCGTGGTAAACACCACATAAATCATTTATGCTAGTTATAGTAAAACAGGTAAATCAAAATAGATGTATATAGGTGCAAGCTCAGTGAAGTAGCTTGCCTTGCTCCACAAAGTGGTACTGATCCTGATCTTCGGGTTCAGCGAAACCTCCTTCCTTGATGAATCC
The DNA here is from genome assembly GCA_947311845.1 of Poa pratensis. Taxonomy (NCBI): domain Eukaryota; kingdom Viridiplantae; phylum Streptophyta; class Magnoliopsida; order Poales; family Poaceae; genus Poa; species Poa pratensis. The sequence continues at coordinate 38,749,247 of CAMZMU010000045.1, forward strand.
GTCAACGGTATCGTCTAAACGTTAAACAAGCAGGACAAACAATCACTACACTAGCTCAAGCATCATCACATCATTACAATCACAAATGCTACAAGTAGCTACTGCACACATCAAGCAACACAAGGTGGTTTTAATTTAATTAAATTAATCTTTAATTAATTATTTTCAAACTAAGGCAGAATCTAGTTGGACACCAATTAATTCACCATTTAATCTATGTTTGTCACAAAAATTCAAACTAAAATTCTATGGGTAGCTACTGATGTGTAGAAGATCACCCAATTGGATTGGGGTCATTTGGAGTTACCAAACTCCCTACACAAGGGCCTTAGTCCAGAAACTTATTTTTCAAGTTTTAGCCACCATTTAATTTATGTTGCCTTAGAAATTAAATCCTTTTAGGGGTGGCTACCCTTGGCTAGGGGTGACCTAACAAAATTGGTTTCAGCTCCAATGGAGCTACCAATAATGTTCTAAAAAGATTTTGGTCCAGAAAGGCTTTCTCTTAACTAACCTGATGCTAATTAATTAGTAAAGACTAATTAATTCCACCAAAATTAGGAGAGCTAAAGGATGATAGTACCAAGCTAACAAAGTTGGTTTCAAGTTATTTTGACTAACAGAGCTCCAGGAACAAATCATTTAGTGGAGAAAACCTTCTGTGGCATTGTTATTCATACTCTTTTATTACTTATCCAAAAGAGGTGAGACCACTTTGGTAAGTTGAGGAAATTCCTAAGCTTTCCAGAACATTTGAGTTTGTTTTATTTGGACTCCTAAAACTCGAGATATTGAATTTATAAGCTAGGTCCAGTACTGAAGTTTTCAGAGAGAAATAGATTCGAAAACCAATTTCCTCTGGATAATGTGGAAGAGCATGACAGGTGGGTCCCATACGTCAGTGACTCAGCGGGAAACTGTTCCCGCGCTGGAAAAGTTTAAAGTGCTGACATATGGGTCCCGCTTGTCGGTGACTCAACACGATGAAGCGGTACGCTACCGTTGGATTTAGATCCAACGGCGCAGGATCTATTCTTCCTCGACCGTCGGAGCGCGACGGAGCTGTGGCTCCGGCGACGGCGAGGGTGGCCAGTGGGGATACCTGGATGGCCTGGGGACGGTGGAGAGAGCGGCGTTCGACGGCGGAGGTTGAGGGAAAGCGAGGGAGGTGAACGGAGCTTGGAGGGGAAGCTCCTGGCGTTGGCGGCGACCTCCTCCTTTGCCTCGGCCGTGCTCCAACTCCGGCGGCGACTCCTCGATGCGTCAGTGCATGAAACAGAGGAGAAAAAGGTGCATGAGGGTGCGGTGGTAATGGAGAGCAAGATGCGGGCCAGAGCGGAGAGAAAGGGGGAGCATCATGAGCGGTCCGTGATCGACCTCTACCTTCTGTTCCGGCGAGGCTCGAGGAACCTCAGAGGCAAAAGGGAGCTTGGAGGGAGGGGCTCCTCCTTCCCGGAGGTGCACGGGGTGTGTGGGGAGTGAGGGAGAGGGAAATGGCGGGGTGTGGAGGCACGGGTGCGGGGTGGTGTTTTATAGCCGAACGTCGGCGTGCCGTGGACAGGGTGCACGAGAGGTTTGGGAGAGTGGGAGAGCACGGCAGTGGGGGCGGTGTGGTGTGGCGCCGGTGTTGCGATGCTCTGCTGGGGTTCGGAGGGAGAGAAGGGTCGCGTGTGGCTCAGGAGCGAGCGTGTGACGCACGGCGTCCACGACGTCGCAGTGGAGGGCGATGTGTCGCAGGTGTCGCGGCAGGGCTCCAGAGGCGGCGTGGGCGTGTCCGCGAAGTTGAGGGGTGACAGGAGAGCGTCTGAGGCGAGCGGAGCGAGCTGGGGTGCCGTGGTGGAGAAAAGCGGGGCGGCGTCCACGCGCGGCCAGAACACGGCGAGCTTCGACACGGCAACAGGGGAGTACGGCGTTGCTGCGCTGCTCGCTCGGTCTCCTCCTGCCTGACGGGTGCGGTGAGAGATGAGGTGACGGAAGATGCAGAGAGGGGCCAGTGGCTGCTCTCCTCGACACGCTTCCCTCGCCGGCGCGGGCAGTGCGGTGGCGTGCGCACTTCTTCGACGGTCACGGCCTCAGAGCCAAATTGCACGCTCCCTCCTTGCTCTGATGGTTCAGTGAAGTGAGAGGGAAGGTGAGGCAGCAAGCAATCGACAAGGGGAACATCAAATCAGGTGATGTGATTTTCGGTTCCAAGAATTTGGAGATGAACTCGAGCAGTGCTCACCATGTGTTCGAGGAAATGTCTCAAAGAAAAATAAATTCAAATTTCTTGAAATTATTTCCATACTGGATTCATATGCATAAAGCATGGATTTTTGGTATGGTGGTAGAATTTATTGGATATGTGCAACATGGCACATTTGGTGATTTGAGAAAGATAAAGAAAGAAATGAAATTTCCAATTTTAAGGATGTTGGAATTATTTTTGGAGAGGAAAAGAATATAGGATTAACATGTGAGAGTGATCATGTCACTTCTCTGAACTGGTTGGAAAAAAGAATACCAATTTTCTTTTGGAGAATTTTGGGACACCTGTCTCACATGATTTTATGTGGGAATCTTTTATTGTGTTTCTTTTCTTTTCTTCCTAATTTCCTTTAGCAAACAACCAACACAAACAAACCATTTGGCAGGAGAACAAACAATACTAGACAACCACTTATAAATTTTCAACCAAGTTTTTATCACTCAGACAAGTGGGGAGGAGGTGATCCAGTATTTTCCTGACAAGAATAAGGTGGGAAAAGTTTACTTCATAATTTGATATCTTTCAAAAAGGTTGCTAAAATATGTGGGTGGTATAATTCCCACTTTTATTATTTTCCAAGCAATAGAAATATGAGTTTAAGATAAAGGGGGTACCCATACAAGGGAAAGGTTGGAGATAGGATATAGACCTCCATATTTTGGAAACAAGTAGTTTTGAAAATACTTTTATTTCAAAGAGTAAGTATTTTGGTTGTTGCTAAACCAAGTATCCTTTGAAAATAAGATGGTCCAAATAAGAGTAGAGAAGTTGTATGGAATATTTTGTTCTTGTCATAACAAGATCACCAAGTGTAACATATAGTGGTACTAGTTGGGTTCTAGATTTACTAGTCAAACAACTCAAGCAACTGGTCACGCTTGTTCAAACATAGCAAACACAATCATCAGCAAAACATTCCAAAAAGTTTTTGTTGGTTCTGAAATTTGGGGTCTGGTAAAACTAAGTTTTTCTTGGTTTATAAATTTGGGATGTTACATTAGACAACCAGTCGGGTGCAGTACTTCCATGATGAACCCAGATGCAAGTAACCTGGCCAGTTCATCACCTATCACTTTTCTCCTTTCATCCGAGAGACGCCGCATAGGTTGCTTCACCGGTTTCATATCCGGTCTGACGAACAAAGAGTGCTCAGCCGACTCCCTCGGAACACCTGGCAGGTCCTGATTGGACCATGCAAAGATATCCCAGTTCTCACGGAGGAAGTGACTGAGCTCGCCTTCCTATTTCTCCGTTAACCCGGTACCAATGATGACGTTATGATCCAGGAACGCCGGGTCAACATTGATCTTCTTGGTCTCCTTTGGCACCTCGAAAGTTGCATTCTCCTCCGGGTTACTCATACCCGGCATACCGAGTTGCGCGGACTGCGCCAGTGCCACCACTTCATGGATCTTTTTCTTCTCTGCAGCAATGATCAATGACTCGGCCAAGCACGATCCTGCCGAGGCACACTCCAGCGCACGCTTGTAATCACCCGAGATGGTGATGATGCCATTAGGACCCGGCATTTTCATCTTGAGGTAACCCACATGGGTTGATATCATGAATTTGGACAGCGCAGGCCTGCCGAGTAAAGCATGGTATGGACTTTCGAGGTCCACTACCTCAAACTGGATGCTCTCAGTTCGGCAGTTGTCCTTGGTGCCGAATAACACATCAACCCAAATTTTGCCCATAGGTGCACATGAAACACCCGGCACTATGCCATGGAAGGTCGTGCTACTCGGTTGCAGCATGTTTGCCGAGATACCCATCTTCACCATGGTGTCTCGGTACATGATATTGATAGCACTCCCATTATCAATGAGAACTCGGGTGAACCGAATATTGAGTGTGGGCCCAAAGAATGTTGGATCCACTACCAACGCATAACCTCCCGGAGTTGGCATAACTCGGGGATGATCCCTTCTGCTCCAGGTGATTTCTTGCTCGGACCAATGCAAATATTTCGGTATTGCAGGCATAACTGCGTTCACCTCCAGTGCACGCTGATGCAAGCTCTTCTTGTCAGTTGGCTCGGTCACAAATATTACATAGCTCTGATGAGCTTCTCTGTAATCTCCCTGGGGATACTCTCCCTGCCTGCTGGGACCAGTGTTGTTATTGTTTCCTCCGACATTCACTTGATTCACAGGCTTTGGATCTGCTTGCCTCGGAACAGGCGGAATCACCGGGATAGCATTTGCTCCGGTAAGTGGCAAGTTTTGCCTCGGTGGGATTCTCTGAGGTGCCCCCACTTGATTTCCTCCAGCTCTGGCTCCTTCTCCCCTTGTGCGCTGATACCAGCTGCACTGCCGAGTTGTATGATTTGCAGGCCTGCGGATGTCTTGGGTGTGGAAACTGCATGGCCCATCCAACATAGCCTCATAAGTCAAGGATGGCTTCTGGTCACCCCATGGCCTCTTCCCCTCTTGATTCTGGCCCCATGCTGGGCCATTGAACTTTGGACGCTGGCTATTACCGGCATCTGGCTGGTCTTGGTTTACAGCTGCAACCTGGTTCGAGCCATACCGGTAATCCGGTTCTCTCCTCTTGTTACCGAAGTCCTGGCGATCGTTCTGCCCGACTGGCCCGGGTCTGTTGTTCACCGGGTATCTTCTACTCGGCTCTCCTGAGTTCAGCAAAGGTTGCATCGGATCACCTAGTGCATAGCTATCCGCAATCCGGATTGTCTCGGCCAGTGTGGTCGGCATTTCCCTCTGCAACTTCTGCCAGAGCATGGAGCCGTGTCGGCATCCCTGGGCAAACCAAGATATGGCCTGTGCCTCTACAACTCCTTCACAGGAGTTGCGAATAGTACTCCACCGGGTTAAGTAATCCCGGTCAGTTTCATTATCCCTCTGCTTGCACATCGCAAGCAGCTGAGTACGGTTTGGTCTCTTGTATGTGCTGGAGAAGTTGCTAACAAATGCTTCTTCAAAGTCCAACCAGCAATCAACACTGCCCTCTCGCAGGTTGTTCAGCCAAATCCGGGCTGGCCCCTCCAACATCTGCGGGATGTACCTCACTGCCCATCCGGGCACCTCGGTTTAGCTGAAAGTGCCGCACCGGTGGTTCCCTCATGATCCGAGGTCCAAAACATGCAGGTCCAGGTGGACCTTGCTCTTCCAGCATCTCGGATATATAAATCCTGTCCAGCTTGTAACGTGCATCATTTGGTGACAACTGGCGAGGTCCCAACCGAGATCCCAGTGCACCTTCATATCTCGGATACCCGGCTTTCTCCATAGCCGAGTAACCATCATCATATCGGTTAGCCACCTGTTCAACAACTTGTGGCTGCTGGACATGCCCTACATTTTGCTGCTGCTGGGCGAGATTTTGTGTCGGATACCGAGGTGGATAACCTCGGCCAGCCGAGTTAACTACCCCGGCACCTGGACCGCCCTGACCGGGATTGCTTCTACCCCGGCCGGCACTACCTCGCCCAACTACCTGTTTTTCGGCAAACGCCGGGTCATACACCTGCATCTGTTTGCTCTTACCGGAGTTTACACTCCGGTCACGATCTACACCGACATGCGGTGAAGAAGCCTGCCCCTTAGATCCACTAGCTCCCCTAGCCGAGTGAACAACATCGGACCCACCTGCAACTGTGTTGGCCTTGCGATAGGCCTCATTCTGCCGGGTAGCCACAGCTACCAGCTCATTAACTCGGTCTTGCTGCCTGCGGAGAGCTTCTCCGGATAAGCCAGACAACTCGGCTCTTGCTGCCTCGGCAGCCCTAAGAGTCTTAGCAGGGGAACTATACATCGGTTTTTCGACCGATAAGGTACTAGGAGTTTTGCTGGAGCTAGATCTACCATCTCTAGCCAACTCGGCATTGAGGTTTTTACCTCTCTTGCGCACATCCTCTACTCGACTAGGGCGAGCAGCTACCGGGGTAAAACCATGTGCTAGGTTATACTCACGGACAGTTATCCCAAATTCGCTTCTCACCTCAGCCATCTCCAGAGCCTTCTGAAGCAAGCTCTGACGCCTTGCCTCCAACTCTGCCTCTGATTGGGCAGCATCTGTACGGGCAGCTACTGGCACATTTAATTTCTCTATGATCTCCTCGAGGTGAACCGGCTTAACCGGCACATGGGATGTACCGGCCTGACCGGGGAGATTCTCCCTCCTCTCCAGCGACACTTTCGCCGATCTGGTAACCCTGGGGGCAGGATTACCGGCATCTCTTTTGCCGGGGTCTCCTTTACCGGCATCAGCCGCAGTGCCTGTCATCATGACCTCTACGCCGCTCCCGGGGCGAGCGCTACGCCGGCCGCGAGCCGCACAGATAGCAGGAGGATCCTCCGCCACCCACAAGCACCTGCTCAGGGTACTTGCAGACAACCTCGGTGGCGACGTAGGTCACGAAGGTGCCGAAGCTGATGAGGCAGCCGTTCGTCGGGAACGGCCTGCTGCCGAAGCATCCAGCGTTGTCGCTGATGAAGTTTAGCGCGCCGAGCTTGCAGATGAGCCCGCAAACGACGCGCTCGCCGGAGTCGATGATGGAGCCCGTCCGGAATGTCACACCAGCCAGCGCCGCTGTCTGCCCCACGGTGGGCGCCAACTGTCGTGGTGCTATCACGGCAGATGCCATAGGATGGCTAAAGTGTGGGGCCGATGGACGCTGGTGGAATCCGGGAGAGGGCTAGCGCGCTAAGAAGCACACACAAAGAACACACCAGCACACCAAGATCTACCCAGGTTCAGGGCCCTCGTGAGGAGGTAAAGCCCCTACTCCTGCCTGCCTCTCTCTATATATCTCGGTATCAAGTGTACAAGCTGCTCCTTGAGCTGTATATCTCAACCATGGTGAACAGCACAAGGAAGGAGATGAAGCTATGGGTGGAAAGATCTCTCAGGGCACCGTCCCTCACGCAGGAGCGGGTGAGGGCATATATGTAGGCTAAACCGAGTTACCGAAGTGCCCCTCCCGGAGCACTGTAGCCATGCCGAGGATATGTCATGATGTTACTCCTGTCAGAGACAGGACGTGACAAGCCCATCTCCTGCAGCTCTACGGTGCAGCTAGAAGGTACCCTCTGGCAGAGATAAGACATGGCCTGCCCATGCCTCTGCCTCGCAGTCTGTTCCCGGATCACCCGGAGTCAGCGGTGGAATGATGGCCTGCCATCTCGGTCTCCTGCATGCTCCCGTGTCAGGCGCTTCCGTGTCAGGCGCTCCCGTGCCAGACGGGAGGTTAGGATGACTCAGCTAACATAACCCGGCCTCCGTGACCCGGTTGCCATAAGCCGGTTTGCAGTGACACCATGCCTCGGTCCCTCCGGGACTTGGTTGACCCGGTTTGACCTTGATCCGGTCCCGTCTTTAGAGCTCTTTATACCACAACTTTACCCTACCCGGGGGTAGCCCCCCGACAACATCCGCGGACGTCGCCGTCGTGACCCAGCCAGGCTGGACAAGGGTTTCCCCTCGGCGTGACCTTCCCGCCTCCCACAACGGGTACAGGGAGCCGCCGAAACGACCACCGTACCACTGCCACTGTGTACTGCTCGCCAGCCACCACGCCGTCCACACGACTGTGGCCACCGGCCAGCACCATAGCCACTGGCTCACCCGTCCACCAACGTGGCAACCACCATCCAGGACCGCCGCCCCGGCGTCCAAACTCCACGTGCTGCTGAAACTGACGGGACAACGACCACCCGCCGAGGCCACCCGAACTCTGGCCAGAGGCACATCCAGACCTACAACCACTCCACCGCCCAGATCTGTGAAAAACCGGCTCCAACCGCAAGATCCACGGCCGACGACCCCCTGGTGGCCGGCATCGCGCAAGATCTGGAGCGTGACGATGGGCTCGAGGACCCGGGACCCCTGTCCCGGCCCGAGATCTGCCCAGACCGCCCACCCGGGAGCCATCCCGCAGGAAGAGGATGGTGGCGCCGCCGCCTGCCTACCGCGCCGCCATGGCCGCGTCGGTCGCGCCTCACGCCAGGAAAGGCCGTCCACCTCCAGCCCCAGATGCGCGAGGAGAAGGCCCTCGCCGTCGACGACCACCGCGCCACCGGAGTCACCGACGGGCGACGCCACCATGAGCCCTGTCCGCACCGCCGCCAGGCGCGGCCGCCCCGCACGGGCGCCCTAGTGCGCGGGTAGAGAAGAGCCGCCGCCGGCGGCACCACGCGGGCCTTGCCCGGCGGCGGGGGAGGAGAGGAGGAGGAGGGGCTCGGAGGCGGCTGGGCTAGGGTTTCGCCCCTGCTCAAAAGAACGAGTTCTTGAATTATGTGGAATTCCTATCAAATATCCCAATTCGAAAAAACACGAAAAATCCTAAATAGTATATACTTTTAGACAATGTTCATACAGTTATAAAATGCTGCCTGTATGTTATTCGTAAAAGTACTAATTAAAGATGATCATTCTACATACAGACTATTTCTCTTTATTCTGCCTCTTTCTCCACATTTTCCAAAATCCTACGTGGCAACTCTTACAAATAGATGAGGTCAAAGTTCACACTACTGCACAAGCTCTTGGAACAAGAAGACGGAAGATGATGAACATTTTATGAAAGAAACTATAGTTGTTAAAAAAATTATACGTTAATCAAACCGATCAAAATCTCAACTTGCAAGGTGAACCTCAAAAACTCTACTTAATTCTAGTTCCAACTTGTCATCACTTCTATCGATACGTGGAGACAAATAAGTGGTGAAAAATGCGACATTCAAGTATATACATTTAAAAAAAAGGAATGAAACCAAAATGTTTCACACAACTAGGTTAATATTTGGGGTGCAAGTATATATACTAACAAAAACACATAAAGAAGGGTATGTACAATAGTGTCATATAAGTTGTCCAGCCAGCCAGAAATTTTATTGATGTGGCGTAAAGAGAAATGAGAGAGAAAAGTAGCATGTATATAATTCTACGGACAAACTATATGATTTTCCACAAACAACTACAGATGGTGTTTTGTTGTCGCATGAGTGTTGTATGTAACTCTTACTCAAAAATGTTGGCGTCTAAAAGCAGACCACTTAACGATAGACTATTTTATAGGTCATTTGTATTGTCCCCTATGAGTAACATGAAAATTATTACAAACAATGTGTCTTGGCACGTGACGTCTGCATTGCATCATAATGCGTGGATTGATCATATTGACATCTCCGGGGGGCCTTTCTATTGAGTACATATGTAATTTGTTAATCTTGCAACCTTGATTGAGGACTCTGTTGCCTCCGGATCATCATGGTTTCATTTTTCAGATGCTTAAGAATGATGGAGTGTACTACACCGCCTCGGCTTACAATGATCAATTCTTTGGGGCAACGCTTGCTTCAAGCCAGCGGTTTGGAAGCCTTGGGCCTTTCCTAAGCGCAATTGTTAGCTTGTTTTTCATCCTACGTATGGACTGTTGATCGTCTCACTTGTCATGGGTCAAATCGTAGTTTATGCCCCCCTTGCAAGCACACCATAGAGTCGGACGCTCATTTGCTTTTTTATCAGAATCTAAAAGCTCACATTGGATTCGCTTGTGGCTCCCTTCTTTAGGCCGGATGAGTGACATATTTTTGGTAATGTGAAAGATTGCTGGATTTCGATATCTCTCAAGCGTGGTACTCCGAGGAAAGTGACGACCTCCATGTTAACTCTTGTGACATGGACATTACGGAATGAGAGGAATGCATGCGAGGAATTTTCACAACCTCTCTTCCACCATTGGAGGTTTTTTTACAAAGATTAAAGTGGAGGCTTCGGTGTGGGTTAAGGCTGGTGCTACTCATCTGGAGTAGGCTTGTTGGCCGGGCCATTGACCGTCGTGTGTAAGTAAACCTCTTCTTAATTAATGAAAATGTCAAATCTATCGCGATCGTTTAAAAATATTGCTAGACATGTAATAATATTATTAATATTTTGTTGTTGCGATAAAGAAAATATATAACAACAAGATTACTTTTGTCATTGGGTTTTACTGTATTTCTATTTGAAGCTCTGAACCGTAGAACAATTGTTCTATGGTATTTTCCATTAATTAAAATATTTACAAAGTACAAAGACCAAAAGGTCTAACCAACTCCAGTTTTTTCTAACATAGAGAAAAGATTTAAACTGTTACATTTGGAAGAACTGAATCAATCCAGTCCTTCAGCTCTTCTGCAAACTTTATCTTAATGCGATGACCAAGTATCTTCAGATCATTCCTGAGTTGAATTTTCCAAGATATGAAGCTAGGTTAAGTTTTACTGTATTAATACGTCCTAACTGTATTTATCAGTAGATTGACGAAGACATACCAAAAGTTGACTGAGGGAGTTCAGGAGCTCATTGTTGGGATCTTTCGGGTCATCCTAAGCAAACCGTTCGGCACATGTACATGTCAGAATCACCGCCTCTTTGCTGAGTTTCTCGGTTTGGGTACCGAAGTCAGCTGCGCGAAACCATCGCCCAAGAAAAGATCCCGAATTCCCAGCCGATCGGTCGAGAAAGATCCGCACAAAATGCAATAAACATGGATCTTTCATTCCTTAGACAGCGAGTTATAATCTTCCCGCTCGCCGGCACATAAATCCAACAGTGTGAACTTATACACGTGCAGCTATAGATCGATGTATACTCTTATGTAGCATTTCAAGCGTATAGTACATCATAGTCTACAAACTCCAACACGTACGACCGCCCAAGCCGTATGTGTATCCGGATCGCATGACAAAAAAGAGCAAAATTTGACCGTCTGCCTCCCACAGATGAGCGCGGCACCGCAAAATTGACAGGTGCAACCACCAAATTTGTCAAGATATATGGAAGCCAAACACACTTGTTTCGAGCGAACACACAGAGCCAAATGCTCCGACTGTACCTGTACTGTATGAGTGTTATTAATTGGACGGGGTCGCCCTAAAAATTATTGGATTATTTTCCAAGTCAACTGCACGGCATGAGTTGAAACGCTCGTTGCAGGCCGGAGTCGTCTGATGTGCTGTGTGAAATGATTTAAAACCCCAACTTGGCGCTTGTATAAGTAAGCAGGAAAAAAAATGGTTTGAGAGACAGAAGGGGATGTGTGTGATCAGACTCCACACCCTGAGTTGAAAACTTTGGCAACTTCGGTTGTATTCTTCTGTGCCGTTTTTCAGCACATGGAGGTGCTGTGGTTTCCCCCTTTTATATCCGAGATATTCATTTATTTTTATTTTTATTGCGAAGCGGCCAAAGGCCATCGTCGAGATATTCATTTATCTCTAGGTCTATTGCTGGTCATAGCTGTATGTATATTCTAGGGACCCGATTTGTGTTTAACTGGACTGACAGGCTGCTGCCATAAAATACTATTGTTGGTCTGGATTTTGTCCGTGACATTCGATTGGATTTAACCAAACCTGATCCAATCAGATGGCCTCCATGGCAATATGGTATGGTAGGATTCCCGTCCAGCTTGCCCTGGTTTTGTATATTGCAAGGCTAGCTGTGCTTGTTTGCTAGTAGCTCGCTAACAAAGGTCAAAGTGTTTGCTGAGTTGGAGCACCGTTCTCGTTGACTCGCAACTGCGGCTAGGGCAGCCACTTGTAGTTTCATTTTTTTGTGTGCCAGAGATCGATATATGACAATCATCGGTGGCGGTGTCTTCATGTGACCCCTAGTGCATATGCATCCAAGAGCTCGTGACTACCGATTGGTACACTAGACTACATTATTCGTTTGGTTTTTATTCTTGTAAGATGCTTATTTATCCATGGAGATTTCGCTTGCACAATGAAAACCTATGTGTTTGTGTTTTAAAAATACAGGCGATGCACTACATCAAAGAACAGTCCAACATTACAAAGAAGTCCACTTTTTTGGAAAATATTACAAGGTCCCGCACCATGGACTATCATCACGATGCGACATGAATATTCCAGGTGTCAAAACATACCACCCGCCAGGCGACACATGCTATTGAGATCCGGAAAAATAGCATATATGTGTAGTCTCAAGCGAACTTCCACTTTATCTTCCTCGCTCCTCAATTTGGTGTCGTTGGGTAAAGCCCCTGCAAACGACGACATCGAGTTAGTAAGTCAATAGGCGTCGTGTGCCAACTGCTGTTCAGAGGGGGAACTGAGGCGTGGGTTTGCGTGATAGGACAAATAGCAGCCATGGACACCTATCGGAATGAGTTGAGTGGTGGTGGTGGTGGGGGGGGGGGGGGGGGGGGGGGGGGGGGGGGGGTCTAGGAGTTCAGATCTTGAAGAAGGAAGATGGGCGGTATTTGGCAACTTGGATTAATGATTACTATAAAAAAACTATAGGACAATGTTTATGCAAGACTACATAGAAAAAGAAATCCTATATACTTACTTTTCAGAGTGAATTGCATGAATTTTCTCTTCCATTTTTGCACCAAAACGTACATTTTTTTACCTAATATGACAACATATTACTCACATGTAACTAATTTGTTATGTTAGATTCTAAGTTATGGAATTTCTATTTCACGTGTAGAGGACCTTTCATAAAACAAGGTTAACTTTGGAAATAGTTATGTGAAAAACATTTTATGGAATATAAATAAAAAAGAGAAAATGGACCCTACATGATAATAAGCCAAAAAGTTGTGTATGTTATTATTGCACAATGTAGGCATGTGAAATTTTAGTAATAAAACATTTCCAAATAAAATCGTCTAAACTAAACAATATAGACAACAAGGGTTAAGGGAAAATAATAGGCAGATGGCAATAACCATATATAGGACTTAGATGTTATAACATGTTGAGTCCTAAGTAATTTAAAACACACGAATGTATAATAGAAGTTAGGTCGTACGGCAGGGGAAATACATACACTTAGGTTCTTATCATAGTTGTCACAGAAGCAAAGAAAACATTCTATTATATTGGATTTAACATAATTTTTGCTTTAAAATTCATGAAAAGTAGTAAATAGGAAAACTTATGCAGCCTATGATGAAACAAGCTATATATATAAACGTAGAGTTATAATCAGAATTCTTAAAAAGATCCTCGGTGATGGGATGATGGCTACCCATGAATGGCATTCAGTATTTTTCTTTTCTAGAGAGAATGGTAGTACAAGATGATTATTCGGTTCGACTGACTTTTTTTTTTGGAGCTGTAGACAAGGCTATCAGAGTGGCAAATCTGCGACTTGACATATAAATTGATTGGGTTTATTATACAATTTATAATTAAGTAGACTTTGAGATTCCAAGACTCTAGCAGTTTTGATCCTACGATATGCAAACTTAATTTCCTTAGTGGTTTCGATCCTATTCAGTATCTCAATCCTGGAAACCTTGCATGGGGTGTTGCAAGTTGTTAATTGCGTTATGTTTTTTTGATTTTCCCCGTTAGCGTTTGATTGCAATTTAGAGAATGAGACGACGAATGGACTGACTTGACGAGGGTAAGTGGCCGCCAGTGTTAGGTTGGCGCGGCATGAGCCCACACATGCAGTGAAACACCCATTCTCGACCACGAGTTACACGGCTGCACTGGATATACATGGAAACTCTCACGATCGAGCTACTTGATGCATGAGAGGAAAATCTGCGCACATAGACATGGGCGCAACGGAGAAGCAGTCAGTTATACGCCGAAACTGTGTATGATCCTCATCAACTTCGTTGCGCTTTTCGGCGCCGAGTGCGTCTTTTCCGGTACCTGTGATCATTGACGGAGCACTACGTACGTCGGAGAGAGGAAGTGGCAATTCAGTCCAGTTGTTTTCCCCCTGTTATACGAAAAAGAAGTAGCGCGTACAGAAAGTTCAAAGTTGTGTTATACTCCGTATATATACGGATGTGATCCATACATGCGAAACTGAGCAAACAGGTACACAACCACGAACACCGAAAGCACACTACTCTACCACTCCTGATAAACTCGGACGCCGACATGTACCATTTCACGAGTTTCATGCACTCTGGCTGTACTACTTGCTAAGCTGAAATACGACCTAGCTAGTACTCACTCCGTTCTAAATTAGTTGACTTCCATTTGTATAAATGTGGATGTATCTATACTTGTAACATGTCTAGATATATCCACATGTGGACAAATAAAAGTCATCTAATTTAAAACGGAGGGAGTACATATCTTAGTTTAAGAAAGTCCTGATCAGATTAGTTAGCACAATGTTCACAGCTCCAATAGCTACAGAGAGCATGCACCACGAACTTGATCTGGATCTCTAGTCCTAAACCAAGGAAAGTCCCCATATGTGGCCTGTCTTTTGCAGTAGGAACGGGAGCAAGGGGACAGTTCTGGTCTCAAAAGTGCCCTCCATCGAGGGCAATGTGTGAGTTAGAATAGTGCAGGCACGCCATTGCCCTACTGATACGGTGCTACCACACAGCCTAAATCGAATTAGGTAGGGTCTATCGATCTGCTCATCATGCACATCGATCACTCGTAATGCACGTTTTCGAATCCATGTAGCTAGAGATGTAGTACCTCCAAAAAGCGCAGACACACTGAAAAACTAATCATCGTGGCCGCGTATAGATCAGACACGATCGCGTCGGCGACGAGTAAAATAAGGATGGTTGCTTGGTTTATACCTAGCCTTTTCACGCTGCTGCAACTCTCCTCTGTTATATACTCCTATAATTAAGATGTGGTGCTCTGTAGTAATGGCTAACGGCTTAGTGGGAGACACGTAAGATTAGCGGGTGTGAGTGGAAAAGCGAAGGTATAAGCGTGTTAATGTTCGATCATGGAAGCACTTGGTGTGGGTCAGTATTTGTAGGCTTCAAAGGGCTCAGGGCACAAAAGATATCAGTATAATAGCCTGCTTCAGGTAGTTCTGGCCGAGCACTTTACGTGTTCCAATCCATGAGGCGGCTGAAGAGAAAGTAGTAGTAGTAGAAGTAGTAGTACAATTGACCTGGAACATGTGATATAATATGCTAGCTGGTCGTATCCGTAGTTATGTACGCATGTGTAGCTATGTATGTGCGCTAATTTTTGATGTGTAGTAGCAAATCTTAATAAAGAGTTGAGATCATGGGTTGGTGGTCCAAAAATGTGATATAATTTGAAGCAGAGGCACTACATATATAGCCATATAGGTGTCCTAGTTATAGTCCCTGAATTAGATGATTAGACAACAAAAAGAAATCTAGATGAAAGGAACATCCCCGGGCTTAAGGACAGGCTCAAGCATATGTCCCATAAAGCAGGCACCACTTGTTTGATACGCTTAGCATCAAGTATGAACAACATTTTTCTTGATAAAAGGTCCTACATAAGCATCATATCGGGTGGCTATTCCCTTCATTTTCCCTACTCATGTACTTAAACACCAACAAAGTTGCTTGTGCCCTTTCCTTTTTTGCAATTTTTAATTTTAAAATTTTGTTTGCTTGCTCATTGATTCCAGCATTTTATAATTGCAGTGAAACTACCCAACCGCGTCCTACGCGGCTAGCAGGAAAAATCTAGAAGTTGCGTTTCAAAGCTAGAGAATATATTCCAAACTTTATATTGCTGCTTTTGTGATGTCCAAACTGAACATGAGCTTTGTTTTGGGCACTGCTTGAGCATAAATAAACAACTAGTAATAGTTTTATAGAACTTTTGTTGTGACTGCAATGTGTTAGAATCTTGAGAGCATTTAGCTAAGGGAATTACTAAAAGTGAAGAATATGAACGTGGTGCAACGACTTTAATTTGTTGCCTACTTAATTGCGCCATCAAGACAAGTTTTAGTATCAATCACACCTAAGGTTGCACATATGGTAGTACTTGTTTGTTCCTCCTTTTCGGCACCAATCCTACACACTGTTCGTTGGTTCCATTGAGAAAAGCAAGCAGGAAGTTAGGGCTTCCCGTGGTGACTAATCTTTGATAAACTAGTAAAAGTTTCCACAACATGTGGCTCGGTTAGGTACATATAGTAATTGTTGGATGAAGCATCTGATCCGGGCCGGCAGTGACTCTTGCTGCATCATTAAACGGCTAAAGTTGTCACAATGATTGGAAATTCTGCTTAATCTTATACATATCAACAAGAACTTGGAAAAGGAAGGTGTATACTATGTGTGTAGGTATAGAAGTCTTTGCATAGCCGGCACTAATGAGATTGGTTTTTCTACACAAAATTTGTATGAAAAGGTAACTAGAGGCAACTTGGAAAGTACTGGACAGTTCTTATGTTGCAAGCAGGATTAAACATTCCTGACCGTGTATTACAATATTGCACGGAACAACGATTGATATGTACGTGAGAATATGTATATATAGACGTGATGACACCTCTACACAATATAGTACTTGATTCAGAAGAGGGGCTACTAACATAGTGACAAAAAGGTATGCGAAGGTCTTCTACCAAATAATCTTCGACGGACAATTTACTCAATTTGCACTATTTTTGCCAAACAAGTTTGTTTACATTAGTATCATGGAGAATACATGCACAATGGAACAAACATATACGTATGCACCAGTTATTTCTACTCACATAAATCGGCTGCTTGTTAGTGAGGAAAATTTGGACGCATGCACCATGATTTACATCATTACTGCAGGACCAGCCATCAAATGCACAATCAATTTCTTATTATGCTATAAGCAAGTGTGGGTTTCTCCTAACCTGGTGAATTAAATTGATTTGAGAGTCAAGCCATAGGAAAATGATGTCACCAACAACTTAACCCAAGTTACCTTATCCACACTTATTCGTGGTCACTCTGCCTTCATAGCTGACAGTTACAGCCGTTCTTGCATGAAAGTAACCAACGATATTTACCCCCCTCCTCCTCCCAAAAATGATCCAAGCAATGGAGTACTCCCTCCGTCCTTGAATAAGTATACTTCTAGGTTTAGTACTAAGTCAAAAAAAATTAAATTTTGACCAAATTCATAGAAAAAAGTAGAAACATATATGACATAACACTGATATATTTTAAAACTTTATTTCAAAATGAATCGAGTGATACTAATTTACTGTCATAAATGCGGGTACATTTTCCCATAAAGTTGGTAAAAAATTAATAAGTTTGACAACCCTAAAAGGTGGAAGTACACTTATTTAAGGACGAAGGGAGTAGTAGTTTTGTTTATCAACCTACTCGAATCCCTATCATGAGCACCTCATCTAGCTCATTTTTACATTTTAAATACTCGTAGATGCTACCTGTGATAGCTACTAGGTAATGTGGTTGCCACGCCATGCAGAACCACGATGACAGTAGTTAATCTGCTGCTTAGTACGTTTTTCACCTTTTCTCTCCTTGCATTAATCACGTCTAGCAACTGGATTAATGGATATCTGGTCCCTCCTCTTGTCTTGATTATGCACCGAGTGATTAAGCATCAACTAATTAAGCGCGCTCGCGCTCGCGACCGAGTCTTTATGCGTGTTCTAGAACCGCACTGTTCTCATGGTGCGCGCGCGTGCACCAGATGGACAACGACGATCACGCGCGCTCGCGCTTGGCTCGCCGGAGGAGGCAGCGGCCGGCCGGCGGCTACGCGTGTGGACGCTCCTTTGTTGAACAAGTCAAATTAATATCCCTACGGTAGGTCACTGACAGGTATGACCCACCCACCGGTGATCGTACTCGACAGCAAGCTTGTGCTCTCGCCAGGCCCAAGAGGTAAAGAACATTTCTGGTCTTGGAGACGGCAAAATGTATGCGATGCATGCATGGCTGCTCCACTGATTATGCGCGTAATAAACAGTGTTCTGGTCTGCTAATTGCAGAATTGCTCACTAATTCGGTTTAGCGTCTTTGACTCAAATTGCTTTTCACTTCTTTTTTCAAGTACAACCCTTCGACTGCATAGAGTCATACTACACAACTGGCTTAACCGTAGTTTAATACCACTACACACCCATTGGCACATACTACCGACCTGACGCAGCCTTTTGGGCGGCCTTGGACCTGACCCCGGTCGACGGCGTGGCGTCAGAGTTTTCTCAACACTCCAAGCGACCTCTGGTCAAAGGCCAGCGGTTGTCAAGTGCGCGCCAAGGGTAAAAAATTAATCCACGGATAGACAAATGGTGGTTAGGGCTGCATCATCAGCATGTGTGAGACTGATGAAGCTAGTGATCCACATCATTTTGTGGTATTTGCCTATTTGGTAGTTCATGGCCATGTGTTGACTAGTTGGGTGTGGAGTTAGGTCGCTTGATCATGATGTACTGCTTGTTTATAGGAGTTGATTTATGTTCTTTAGGAGTGTTCGTGTCAACCCAAGGTGTCTAGAATAATGAGGCACGAGCGTGCATGTATGGGCTTCTAGAAGTAGTGCTCAATCGCACACTAACGTTTAATCGGGTTGATCATCCGACTACCATTAGTTTGAACATCAAATAAAGCTAGTAGCAACACACATTTGATGACATGTTTGATTCGAACGTTGCGTGCCGCTGCCTAATGGACGGCTGCAAGCTTTACACACTAAGGGCAAAAGAAGAAAAAAGAAGGGCTCGCTATGGACATATTTGGTTCGTATGCCATATTAAATTCTATATATAGGAATAAGAAACATATGCAATGTATAAACTTTTGGTTGCATCTCAGGGAACATAAAAAATAAAATTTCTTTGAAAGATTGAGTGCATGAGATCAATTTAACAAAACAAAATTTCCATGATGTTAGACCCAAGAAAAAGTCCGTTAGGTTAGGAATTTTAGCAAAATAAAATTTCATTGTAAAATAGCATGCAAAGTAGTCTATAGGGAAAGTTTTATAATTTTTAATCCTACGGACCAAACAACAGGCTATATAAATTAAATCTGAGAAATAGAATCCTCTAACAAATAAAATTTCTTTGCACCAAAGAGGCCCTAAGGGACTTGCACTTTTTTTTCTGGAGACCATATGGAAAGTCGTTATGGTATAAACATGAATCAAGATTCTGTTCCATTAGGACTTGAACTTAAGTGTTAGGAATGTACATAATAACTTTTATATTGATTCGTGCATATTTCGATTGGCAGTTCAACGAGCCTATTTTTCTTATTTACAAGAATCAAAAATTTACCGAAACTTCTTTTTCAATGTACAAACTCTGAAACAATCTATTTTTGGTCACTCGCTTATCGATTGTGCTTACTCCAAACTTCAATACAACACAACTTTAATTTGAACTTTGAACACCAGACATATTTCATCACCAATCCTAGTCAAAGAAGTATATATTGATAATTAATGTTTAGACATGCTATAGAACTCGACATATTTACAAATAAGAAAATACAATTAAATAACATCAGAGTTGGAATAATAGGGAAAATCTATAGAACAATAAATAAAAATTTGACATCACATATATGCAGTGAACGATCTACACCCCGGGAAACCGGGGAAATGGACCGGGGCGGAACGCCGGAACGTAGGCAGGCACTGTAGCTTTTGAACGCTGAAGCCAGGCCGGGACTGACTGTCAACCTGCATCCGCTATTGTATATTAGTACCGCTGAATACATAAGGATACTCGAAAGTATCTACAATCCTAAAACCTAATATTACATGGAATAAACATTGTTTTCAAGGAAACATGTGTATTGTCTTTTAAAAGGAAGAAGACATTGCTCTGCCGGCCTTCGCACAAGGAATATCTACAAAATAAAACCTAAAACCATTTCTGAATGCATAAGGATACTAAAAATATCTACAAAATAAACCTAAAAATATTCTAGACTGAACATGAAAATTTGAGAAAACATGTGCATCGTTTTTTAATAGGAAATTGATTATTCTCCGAATACAAACACAACCCATAAAGCTCATTATTACAAAGTCTTGAAGATAGGAGGCCCTCAAGCTAACATTTAAGAATGAAAAATCCGGCATATTATTAAGTCGATAACCGGAATCTAGCTGGCACCAAGGGCTCCACCTGCCAGGCCTTTATCGAGCATCCAGATAGAGACACTCGGCAAAACCCTTGTGCCTCGTGGCACCGATGTCTCGGTCTCTCATGTGTCTGTTCACTTTTCTTTGCCAAACACCCTTATCTGACACTCGACAAAGTGTTTGTCGACAGTCGAGTGCATGAAAGAATTGTTTTTTTCTCGAAAAGGAAGCAAAATCCCCAGCCTCTGCATAGAATCGATGCACACAACCTTCCTTTATTGCATAGACTCGGTAAAGAAGCATCTGCCGGTAGGGTCTCTGCCGAGCCCCTTTTCCATAGGGTGACACTCGGCAAAAGTTTTGTCGAGCGCGGTGCGGCTTTGTTGAGTGTGCATTGCTCAAGGCAAACCCCTGAAATCCAGTAGTGAGTAGAGTCAAATGTTGCCGGGTAGCATGTAATGCGACAGAAAATAACATGCATAAGATATTCAGATTATGTTCG
Organism: Poa pratensis; assembly: GCA_947311845.1. Taxonomy (NCBI): domain Eukaryota; kingdom Viridiplantae; phylum Streptophyta; class Magnoliopsida; order Poales; family Poaceae; genus Poa; species Poa pratensis. The sequence goes on from CAMZMU010000045.1 coordinate 38,769,795, forward strand.
GAATATCCAGATTTCTTTTAATTTCATTGGCTTCCGAGTTTTTGTCCCCCTTGTCCCACTCCGACTGCACACAAGAAAGAGCAGTATGTTGAAGCTCCACTGGACACAAGAGACAACACATAACAGTATGTTGAACCGTATAGCCTCTCATGGTCATGATATTTCAACTTGTAACATAAAGTAAATCAAATCGACCATGAATATTTGTACTAGGAGTGTCAAATGTTGAATATACGCAGAAGGCGCCACTAGAACCGATTGACTTGGAGAAGAAATTATTGAGTTGATACATCAGTTGGACTAATATATTCCGTGCATCTGGTGTCCGTTCTTCAAAGTACAGAGAGAAGAAGTTAGACGTTCTAGAATGTTTATATTTGCCGAGACTAGAAAAATGGACCACGTGCGACAATAGCCCAAATTAACTTTGTAAATTAGTGGGTTGGAGAGAAGGCTAGATCGAGCGAGGTGACGCATTGACCGAATGGGCTTAACGAGCATCGATCATCGTGGTCAAACTCAACAGTGCATACAACAAGCCACAAGAGGCTGACCGGCGATTAACAATACAATATCAGCAGTTGTTCATATTATCAGGAGGAAAATAATGGCTGGACTGGATGTCTCCGACCCTCTAATCTGCTAGCGCTAGTGCCCTGTGATCTTTGAACTGTCTATGTAGTAATCTGCATGGACGATGCAGATGTATATTATGGGTATCACCATATTAGATTCCAATAATCACGAGCATTAGCTACCTAGTGTTACTCCATCGAACGAGATGGGATATTTCCTTATTTGTGAGTATCACAAACAGTTAGGATCACTAGCTAATGGAGTAATCTACTCCCTCCGTTCGGAAAAGGATGTCTTGGATATATCAAAATTTGGATGTACGTGGACATGTTTTAGTGTACACATACATCCAAATCTAGATATATCCAAGACATCCTTTTCCGAACGGAGGGAGTAGATATTTCTCACTTCACTTCAGTAACAGTTCGTACACTAGAGGTACGTAAAAAATCTGGCGAGCTGTACAGTAGGAATACTGGCAAGTGAACACTAACGAACAGTACAGTAATACAGCCAGCTTATCTGCGACAGACACTGCTGGGTTGCCGTCACTGGTGACACAAGGATCCATCACCACTGAAGATCGACGCCAATCCAAGCAGATGAAACAGGGGACCTATCTATGGATTCTACCTACTCAAAAGCGAGGCACTGACCGATCGATGAACCAATCCACGTAAAGATCGATAGCACAATGGATAGGAATAAGCATCGGAGGAAAGTAGGGGATGGAGAAAGATCAAATGATACATTGCACTAGCTAATAAGCTAGGGCACATTGCCATGGCCGGACAGGCACAGGGAACCCTGGCTTGGAAGCTAGCTATCGGCCCACTCGGATAAGTCGTACGGCAGTGTGGTTCCTTGCTGGGTGCTTGCCGCTGTCTGTCGTCGCCTTTGCCTGTGCCTAGCTCTCGACCTAGAAGAAAGCGCAGCGAAGGCGTGACCGTTTGGGCTTCTTGTCTAGCTCTCGTGCCCTGTCGCCGGCCGGCTGCCCCCCGCCGGCTGCCGGCTGCGCCAGTGCACGTACGCATCACGCATTCCGCACGCTCGCTTGCTTTCCGGGCGCGAAAAAGGCGCCCATATCTTCCTGCCTGCACCTGCCTTCATTCGCGTGGCAGGAGCTATCACAAGAACCAGTGTTCAACAAGCTACATGCTTCACGTTCATATGATTTTGGCCGGTGTAGCGGCGGTTTTCTGGACTATATGGAATGTCAGGAACTCAATTTGTTTTGAAGACAAAAAGTTCCATGACCCTGCTGTCCTGATACACATGATTGTTAACTGGATTAATTCGTGGGCGATCTTGCAGACAAAACAGGAAAACAAAGAGGAAATGACATGGGGGCAAGACTACTCGAGCGGGTAGCAAATGAAGCTTTCAATGCCGCGAAAGGATGGAGGCTAGGAATACTACGCATCGATGCTTAAGAAGACCCTAGGAAGAAGAGGTGTTTTTCCCGTGAGGACTTCAGTCGCTGGATTTTGTTCCTGCGCTCCGGTGGCTTCGATTGGTTTTACTTGTTTTTGGATGTTATGTAATAAGCCTTGTGGCAAAGTTTCCGATTTAGAACGCCTGCTGCTCATCCTGCTCTTCTGGAGGTGGGTGTGGGCTGATATGGCGCAGCTTCTCTTTTTACTGCTTGTCGTTTTCATGTAACACCAGACAACGGGTGGTTTATATATTAATAGAAATCGGAGAGGGACTCCCTTTTTTTCAAAAAAAAAAACATGCTTCACGTTCAGAAAGAAGAAGAACAAGCTAGCCGAAGAAGAACAAGCCAGCTAGTTTGTGTACTACGTACTGCCCTGGCTGCTAAGAGAGGATGTTAAATTAGACGATCGAATGCATGGTAGCCATAGCTGCTAGCTACTGCCTATAAGCCGTTTTAATCTGGACGGAATGTAATGGAGACGATCGAGGTGTGCATGCACGAACGCACGCATGCAGCGGCCGGGCACCGTGTTCTACCTGCGCGATCGAGCTGTTGGATCGATCGCGTGTCACTCTCGTGCGCCGTGCACTAGCGCGCGCGTAGTACGTTCGTGCGAGCACTAGCTCATTGCGCGCGGCTGCAACTTGGACGAGCGACGTGCCTAGCTGCACTCACCGCGCATACCTGCAGTAGCCTAACCCTTAGCCTCCTATATAGGCCGTCGTCGATCTCGTCTCCGCACCAACGTACGTACGATATCGATCGCCCGCGCGCGAGACGTGTTGCGCTGCCACTGGCTGCGCCGTCCCGCGCTCGACAAAGTCACCTCCCTAAACCCTTAGACTTAGGTATATAGAAAGATGCCTGCAAAATTTGTTGCCTCTACTGTTGTTGTAATAGCTCTCGAGTCTCGACGACCGGCCCGACGCAACATACGTCGTCGTGGTCACCAAGCTAGCTCGCCGGCCCAGCCGCAGTCTATCTAGCTATCTACACGTCTCTGTCCATATATCTATGTATGATATATCTACCTGTACTCAATGCACATACATGTGTGTGGCTCGTATGCCACCAGCAATGATACGGCCGGTAAGATCGATGGCTAGATTACGGCGGCTGGGAATTGACCGGCGAAGGCAGGCCGCCGCGATCGTGGTGTGTTCATCTCTGATCGAAAATATATGTGGCAGCGCGTGTACGTGTCTACCTGTGTATCGATCTGTATCGATTAGTGGGGGCAGAAAGCAAATCGACGGCGACGGATCCATAAGTGCATATATATGTCGTTTGACATTCGAGTTCGATCAAAAGGTGACAGGAACCAAAAAGAATTTCCCCCCAGGACTAGCTACTTGTTAGGTATAAGTGTTTTCTTTAGATTAGTCTCGGCCAGCGCGGACTTGTGTCGGGTGCTCCGGTTCCCGCTGTAGAATTCGGCAGCTAGACTGACTCCGGCGTCCCCCTTTTTGAACTTGCATTAATCTATGAGCATGCATGCTGAAATGTAGGAGAGGAAAGAAGAACTCATAAGTATATGGATGTGATTGATTCCTTGCATAGGCTGTAGTCTCGATCGGTGATCAACTTATGCATATGCCTGTCCATGACCATGGTGATCTGATCGATTTTTGCATCGCATGTGTAATGTTATCATGCCATGATACCTAGCCCTCTTGGATCGAGCAGCCATCTCTCCAGGTCAATGTACTCTCCATTATTATGGAGATTAATACAAGGAGAAAAGAGGTAACTATTTTATTTCTTTGCTTCAATTATTGTGGAACTAATTTATGTATTTAAAGCTATGCAATATGGTTGTATTGAGGCGCGTCAAAATTTCTATTAGGAGGCCTTGGTGCACTAGTAGGAAAAAGCGTAATGGTGTGTCGATTTCGGCCTTGGTGGCATGTTTTCGACACGCCACTGGTTATGCGCCACCATGGAACGTCCGGCCTTGAGAACGACATGTCGGAGGTGACGATGATGTCGACGGCGAAGGAGGAGGCTTTCGAGGAACCTGCATGCCGCCCCACTGCGCGGGATCGTCGTCGAAGTTGCTGAGCCCGACCACTTCCTCCACTTCCAGCTCGCTAGACGTTCCATCAGAATGCCACTCATTTCCGGACGTGAACCATGTCCAACCGGCTGGTTCAACGACGCTTGCTTGTCGGACCGCGTGCTCCGCCATCACCATGCCGTCCCAATGGGGCGACACCATGACGTATTTGGGCTGGATCCGCTGCTCCCATGGCATGTCCTGCTACACGCGCTTGATGAAGTCAAGCCGCTCTTGTCCTTCGAGTGGCAGCGCCAACTTGTGCGGCGTTCATTGTCCAGCCCTCCAAACCAACGTATGCCCCTATGTTCCCAATAAGGCATCCCAATCGAAATTTTAACCTCATTTTTCACAAATAAACATATTTCTACCTAAGTGAAACCATTTTGCATAGATATAAACATATAAATTAGTTCCACAATAATTGAAGTAAAGAAATAAAATAGTTCTCTCTTTTCTCCATAATGATTGGAGTTTACGATTTGTATGAGCTAAATATAGATGTGTGGATGCGCATCAAGCTAGCTAGCTTTGTGCTCCAACTGCACAGAAGTCGGCTCCAACGAGGTTGGCGTCGACCCGAGAGGCCATATTTGGAAATAGTTTCCGAAAGGGGCCAGATATGTCATTAGTTTGGCAAAAAGGCTAGATTTGTCAAAAAAAAAAAAAACAGAGTTGATGCATTGCTTAGGCCCCGCTTGGATACCAACGGAAATGGCCGGGAATATATTACGGAGCGTGGAACCTCCGTAAATTAACGCTACAACCTGTCCGTATTTCTCGGAGGGGTAAAACGAAACGGGAATCCAAGCGAGCCCTTAATGTCACGCAGGCTAGCTCTGTAGGGAGAAGAAAAACCATGTGATGTTTTTGCTTGTGAAAAATAGGGAGGGCGTTGTCGGTGAAACATGTGTGATTTGGCAGCTTGACATGTTTGACAAAAGGAGTAAGGGGACGCACAAGTAAACGGTTTAAGCGTTTAAATCCAATGGGTCGACCCAAACGGAACGCGAAAACTATTTGCTTTTTGTCCGTTAGGATTGCCAGTTGGGCGCGAATTGTCCAACAGTTTCTATCAGCCCCCAGTGTACCCAACGGGTGCGGCGTTGTTCGGTTTTTTATTTTTCAACTTGAAATATATATATATAGGCAACCAAAAGGTCATGACATTAATTAAAATAAAAACATAACTGCAACTGGAGCACGACCAATAATTCGTTGTTCTCGGGTTACTCCTCCTTCACCACGAGACACCGCGGCAGCTCGGGCAGTGTCGCTGGAGCACGGCCACGCGGTGGCGCTGGAGCATGGATGGGCGTTGGCGATGGATTGAGAGCGGGAATTGTTCATCCGCGTGATGGGAAGATACTCTGGGCGCACTCGGTGAGATTACATCTATAAAGCTGCGCAGCGTATGACTAGGTCATGAGGATGTAATATCACAGAACGAGTTAAGTAGCCCTTGTCGGTAACGTGATAAAACAAAGCATAGGATGTTAACGATCGTACCTCGGACAAGGGTAGTATCGAAGCAAACATAAGGAATGGATATCCATGTTAATGGTTCAACGAGGATTATTCGTGGAATGCACAGGGACTATCAAAGGTATCCAGGTCTTCCTGACGGTCATTGGCGAGCGAGGGGTCTCGACCATGTCTGGAGTATTCTCGAACTGTAGGGTAACACACTTAAGGTCTTGACGACACTTGGAGATCGTTTTGGAAACATCGGAATTATAGAAGTGGAGAGAAAAGAGATCAGAAGGGTTTCGGGAGAGACCGAAGAAAGTTCAGAGTGGTCCAGAAATTGTTACGGAGCCACGGGAGATTAAATAATATGCAAATATATTAATTAATGAATTAGATGTATTTAAATATTGATTTAATATTAAATAAAAGAGAAAATTTGGGCAGCCCACCTAAATGGGCCAAACCCTGGATGGTTGGCCCATGTGGGGGCCACACCCCCCAAAGGGGATGGGGCGGGTGGGTGTGGCGCCCCGACCCGACTGGTATACAGTGATACTGTGTCTCCGGTTATCCGATACCACCAGACACACTATCAAAGCATAATAGAGAGATCAAGACTAGTGGAACAACTGGCACATCACAGACTCTACGACACAAATCATTATAAATCAACTCTTATAGTAGAGAAAGATAGCAAATGACAACCAGAGGTCACAGACCCAGTATTACAACATGCGGAAGCGAAGTGTGTTGTTCTAAACAACAAGAACCAAAATATGGCCTAAGAGGCCGGCAAATAAACATCCAAGCGCCAGCTGTTCCGGGATGTCCCAAGCTGCCACCTGGGAACCCCAGACTACTCGTCGACGTCCACAAAGAACCCACCTTCGAGGGCGGTGAAGTCCTCTCCTGAAAATAAGCAAACGACGTTGAGTTCGACGAACTCGCAAGATTAAGAGCTAATATATGCTCGATGAGTGGCTTTCAAGGTTTTATGGCTGTTTTGCATAAAGCTGATTTTATTTTAAAAAGACATAACTCCATGGCATCGACTAATCAGATTATTTTGAAAAGGGGTAAGAAGTAAACTCTTTTCTGGTAACCATTTCCATCATAACCATCACCATTCTCATCCCCTATCTACTAGGCACCTCCCTGAATCACCCTCGAGGAAGACAACCTTGGTTATTAGTAGTACCTTTAGTACTCAAATTTTTAATCATTCCGTTCCAGTTATTCTATGATCATCGTCCATTCCCAAGTCGTCCATAACCGCGGACACGGCTTTTCGAAAAGATTTATCCCTGCAGGGGTGTACAAAGTGGAAGTCCCCGGAGTCCCGAGGGGCCCCAGCTCCTTCGCCACGCGTACCGTCCGGCCCATTGCCTGTACAATTAGCTCTCTTCCTTGGAAAGCCGGCTGGGTGGGAGCGGTGTCGACTTCTCCCTCGTTAAGGACTTTCCAGGATCATCAGTGGCGGCAGGACTGCCAGGTGCCTGCAACACCCCGCCCCACGGCCACTTATTTTCCTAACACCACAATCCTCATCTCAGTTCATCCCACCATCATCACGCACGCGCAAATGGAAGCCCGAACTAGAGGACCCTGGCTAGCCCCGCCCGAGTTATTTAGTCTATGAGGGTTCCTGCAATTGCATAGGCCTCACGCATGGTTGCACGCTCAGTCTTGGTTCAAGAGGTACAAAACTCGCACCTAGGCGGCGAGAACGAGACAAAATACCACAACCACAGTGGCCTCTCATCCCCACCTTTAAGCATCTTATTATCCATCACCACAATTCTCCACCAACATTCTCATCTCAAACCTGTTTCCAACATGAAGTAACCATAGTACAGCTATGCATTTCACTAAGCATGGCTAAGCATCAACATAGCATAGTGAGTATCTCAGGCCACAATACAAACCTATGGATAATAGGAGGGAAACAGGTAAATGGCATAGGGAACTTAATGCAACTATAGGATACTCTAACCCAAGTAAAGTGACATTTGGAACCGCATGCAATATTATAGTGGAGAAAATATATTTGCGGAAATTAGGATAAGATATGCTCAGAGGGGGATTACGCTTGCCTTGTTGAGCGGAGGAGTCAAACTGCTCGTCGGAGTAATGATGCTCCACTCCGAACTCGTGATCTACCGGAGAGCAAACAACACCGGAAAGCAAAAACAACAATCAACACATGGCAATTGTGCAATGCATACAAAGATGATGATATGACATTTTAAATGCACCCTAGAAGCATTGAACAAGAGCAACAAGTTAAATGGGGTCCCCGTTATATTTATTGTATTATTTGGAATAACCCATCTTTAAACTTAGTGATTATATTTACTACTAGAGCACAATATTGTAATTGTGAGCGGTTATGCATGATGATGATGATTCTGGATCACTCATGTTTTTCTGATCATTTTGGTATAAGGAACACATTTTTCGGAGGTCCGGGTAAAAAGTTATTAATTTTATAAATTCTTCTTTTAAATTTATTCTTTTAATAATTTATTTCCAACACTATCAAAATTTAATTGTTCGGATTCGAGAGAGAGGGATGGAGTAACCGAATCATCGAATCGATGTTCCTAATGCGCGAGGGGGAGCGGGAATCATGCGCAGAAGGGGGGAGGAATTGGAAAAAGAACAACTAAAAAAAAAAACAGTCAGTCAGCCTCCAGCCCGGTTTGGGCTGGCTGGCAGGCCGGGCCTGTCGCAGAGGCGACCAGCCAGCAGGCCGGTTTGGGCTGGCCCCGTGGCTGGTCACGGGCCAGAGAGACCCAGCCAGCAGCCCAGCTTAGGCTGGTGCCTCGGCCGGTCAGGCGCGCGTCGACGGCGACGTGCGGTGCTCGCACGAGCACGGCGGTCGGAGCTCGAGCGAGCGCGAGAGGGAAGAGGGGAAAGGGTGCCACGGCACTGAATGCTCACCACGGCTCGTTGGGGAGGTCGGGGACGCCGGAGGAGGCGTGACGGCGGCGAATCCTTCCGGCGGAGCTCGGACGGCAGCGAGGAAGATGGACACGGCGGCGTCGATTCGCAGCAACCCCGAGCGATTCCTACCGCGGGGAGGAGCAGCACGGCGAGGCGGAGCTAATGGCGGTCCGGGCTTGGCTCAGAGAGCTCCCGAACGCCGGCGATGTGACGGCGACCGCGAGCGCGGGTGCGGCTCCGTGGGGAAGAAAGAGAGAGGGGAACGGGGAAGAAATCGGGACAGGGCAGAGGCGGAGCAGGTCGTGGTCGCGTGCTCCTCTTGTGGCAAGGGATGGCAGAGAGGGGGCCCTGAGCGGCATGCACAAGCGCGGCATGGCGCCAGTGCGCTCCTGGCTACAGGGAAGAAGAAAGGTGGCTTTGCAAAGAAGCCCCTGGCTGAAATAATTCCATCACGGATAGGTCCTTTCCCCTTTTTAGTTTTGAACCTGTGGCTTTAGGGATTTAAATAAGGCACTTAACATCTCCAAAGAATTATGCAAAATTTGGGAGGGCCCCCCTTAACATTTAGTAGCTCCACAATTTTTGGTATCTCCAAATAAAATAGTTTGGTACCACTTTGTTCATAGAGGTTTAAAGTAGAGCATTTTGCAAAAATTCAAAATGGTTGCTCCTTTGGGAATTTTAGCAATTGAAAAGATATTAGTTATGGAACTTCTGGCACTTCCTTGACAAATATAAGATGCCAAGATAACTTTGTTTTGCAAGTTTGAACACTTCCATTGCTTTGAATTTGTAAAAGAAACAGTTTGACAATGGTTTTTAAATGGTGCCAAACCAAGTGTGGGTTGTTTAGCAAGTTAAATTTGGATGCCATGATGCAATGCAACACAAAAGCGAAAATTTTACTCGGGTTTTTAGGTTTCCGAACTTTGGGCTGTTACAATTCTACCCTCCTTACAGGAATCTCGTCCCGAGATTCTTAGAGTAGGAAAGAGGGAAAAAGGGTCACAACGGTACTACACGATCTTCTTCCTTCAGGTAGCTTCTTCCTTGAAGAGGTAGGCCGAGGACATCATGAAGATCTTCATCGGCTTCCCTTCGAGGTCACTATCGACATACACCATAGGAAAGGAGGAAACTCTCCGGAAGGATGGGTCTTTGTAAGGATACGATGGCCGGGTACCTCCTAGTTGCACTTAGGATGGGACTCCAAGCATCCCTTGATTTGACAGCTAGGAGACACATGCGTTTGACGGGAGATTGATAAGGAGTTTCCAGTTGGCAAACAACTGTTTCCCAAAGATTCAGAATATGAACTTTGCACAAGGCCCAAAATTTCTGAGGGAGAGTGTCGAAACTAGCTTCCAACAGATGAAGAGATAACTTGTACTAGTCGGCTTGAGTAGAACTTTCCTCACGGAGGAGCATTTCGGATCACAGGAGAAGGATCAGAAGCTAGACCGAGAGCACTTTAGAAACCCCGGGAACGTTAGTATCGGGAGAAACTTCTTGATTTCCTAGACGTCGGGAACAAGCTCTTGAGGATCACCAACTATCGTTTCTGATTGAGATTTAGATCTGGTCAGGCGTAGAGATACTTCAGACTCCACATGTAAGAATAGGGAATCTTTGCAAATCATACCAACGGTTTACAATTTCTAGAACCCCAAGAGTTGGACTACAAGGTCTAACTCCAAAGGAAGAACGAGATTGCAGAACTCGCGGATTAGCAACTTGTCAGTAGACAGCTGCCCTACTTGATTTACTTGCAACGAGACACGATTTAGTCCCTGATGGGAAACACCATTAGAAGACAAAGGAGTTCTCAGACTTGCTCTCTTTCTGGAACAATTCAATCAGTGGATTGTATGCATAAAGGAAATTCTCAAGGGATGGAGGTAACAACACACCATTCCGAGAATATTCCACACATGCATGATCGAGTTGAGATGAATTCGAGGAACCAGACAATCCACTCAGATCCATGGCGACATCTTTCAGCAATTGCACGTGAATCAAGAAAAGTCACTTCTAACTTCTAGAACACATACCTTGTGACGACACAAAGTTAGTTCCAACAAATTTCCAATGCTGACGCCCAATATCCAATATGAATCTCCCCAAACAAGGAGAAGATAAGAAGGTAGTTGATGGGCTCAACCACAAACTTATCCAGATACTCCAAGACGGTAGACTCATATTTCACCAGAACGAGGCATTAGTATTGGTCAGACTAACACATTCAGGTAAGTAGGTCTGATTTTGATTTGACGATAGCCCAATTCAAATCAAAAAGGATTTAGAGGTTAGCATATCCACAAAGGAGATACCACCTAGCTTCAACACGGACAGACTAGACATCCCTTTGAGAAGGAACTATATCAGATAGAGCTTTGGTCTTTTAACTCCCCAAGTTGTTTAAGCTCAACCAAATAATTCAGGACATCCAGCACGATTTTCTTGGAGAAGGGAGTTGTTCAGAGAACCAGCTTACTCATAAGCTCAACATCACGGTCAGGTGACAACCTAGCGATACTTCTGGAAAGACCCCCAGAATATCACGATCCACCTACAGGATATCACGACATACCGGTGGATCTTGAGTTCAAGGGAGGATCATGCCTTTCAAGGCACAACGAGGTGTCTTGGGAGCTTCGGCACGAACCTAGCTCTTTGACCAAGGGAGTGCATCAGAGCCAACTGACTTGGTAGCACTGTCAAACTCAGCTTATTGATTTGCTAACCAATCATGATAAGAAGGACAATGAATATCCCTGGATTTCCGCACAGTAAGAACTGCTAAGAATATCCGATAGCCACATCATTGCTCACGACTTAACATTCTCGAGTAACAAGTCACTCGGAACACGGAGAGTAACGAGGTGTAAGAGCATCACTTCATCAAGAAGATCATGATACTTATCACGTTTGCACACTCCTTATACCAAGATATCGTGCTTCTTTAGAATGGAACAGAAACAGAGACTAATAAACCTCTTATTCTGTGGACTACACAACTTTGACCTAGCTGAGGAGTGGACAAGGTACTGGAGTTTATTTCTCCTAAAAAGATGACGTGGAAGGTCTTGACGGATCAGGAGAGTGACTTACATCGGAACATACCAACGCACTATAAAACCTTACTGTCAAAAGACAGACAGAGGTTGGAAGCAGATCAGAGTAAGAAACATGCTCAGGAGAATCCCAAGATGTTGCAGATGCACCGGTTATTACTCAGTTGTGATAACCATGCCCCAAAAAGGAGAGATACAGCAGAGTCAAACAAAACTGTAGCAAGATTATTGTTGATTCGTAGCTCACCATAAGGACGCCGGAATCTTCTTCAGCTTCTTCAGCAGAGACGTGGTTCAGGCGACCACGCACAATAGATCCAGCCTTGCCAGCTGGAGTGGCAGGGGCTCGTGCAGGTATTCCCGTGACCGGTGCCTTCTGGGGGCACTCCCTGCAGTAGTGGCCATCTTGGCCACAAGTGTAGCACTTGAATCGTGGTGGAGCAGGTAGCATAGGACGATACCCACTCCTGCCTACCCCAAGTGTCGAAGTAGTGGGGTGCGTGGTGGCATGCTGAGCAATCTTTTCATGGGCATCCTTTACTGCCTCCACTATGAACTCCATAGAGCAATTAGCCGGGACATGATCATTTCCTTCGCATAGGTAGCAGGTGGCGCTAGCGGTTGGGCACTGGCCAAATGGATGCGAGTTGAAACAGTGCGGGCAACTGCCGGGGCATTGACTCGCCTGATGTCCACCCCTTCCGCACTGACTACATGCCTTTCCTTGTGGTAGTCCCCACTGGCTGGGGTACTTAAGGGGGCACTTCCAGGACGGATGTCCTCGCTCCTTACAAGTGTCACACCGGCGTTTGTTTCTAGCTTTCTTGGGCAAATCTTTAGATGTATGAGATTCCTGCCGCACAACGGGTGTCCAGTGGTTTCCTGGGGTGGCTTCGATTTGATGGAGCGGAGGACGTTGTGCCATTCTGTAGATTTGACAAGGACGCAGTTAGTATCCACCTTGATAGGGTTGAGACATTAGCATTAGCGTACTCAAGTACTCAGACTAGGGACGATAATACTTTGTGCAACAACGAACAAGGAACCAACAAGATGGGACTTGGGTCGAAGATCAGCATCATGTACCAGTAGCGTGAGATTCAAATGGCTAAGAAACCACGTGATTCAACCCACACTATCCGGCACAATCCGGGACCTTAGGTTCAAGTCCTTGGGTTAGAACCCGGTAATTAAGCAATTGATTAGGCTCGATAGAAACATCTGAGTTGATTTGGGGATGGCAACGCAGCGGGAGCAACATGACACATAACCCTAAAGGTCGAACCCACCCACGTTTCTAATCATTTTGAGGTAACAGATGAGAACTAAAACCTTTAGGTCAAATCGAGGTAAGATTGCTCCGAGATTAGAGGGTAACCAGATGAGGAGTAAAAAGAATCCTAAGATGGTTTTCACAACTCATTTTTAGGTTAAAAATATTTTCACAAACACTAGACTCAACATCGACCAGTAGAAGGGTTTCCTACAGGCAGTACTGCTCTGATACCAACTTGTGGCGCCCCGACCCGACTGCTATACAGTGATACTGTGTCTCCGGTTATCCGATACCACCAGACACACTATCAAAGCATAATAGAGAGATCAAGACTTGTGGAACAACTGACACATCACAGACTCTACGACACAAATCATTATAAAATCAACTCTTATAGTAGAGAAAGATAGCAAATGACAACCAGAGGTCACAGACCCAACATTACAACATGCGGAAGCGAAGTGTGTTGTTCTAAACAACAAGAACCAAAATATGGCCTAAGAGGCCGGCAAATAAACATCCAAGCGCCAGCTGTTCCGGGATGTCCCAAGCTGCCACCTGGGAACCCCAGACTACTCGTCGACGTCCACAAAGAACCCACCTTCGAGGGCGGTGAAGTCCTCTCCTGAAAATAAGCAAACGACGTTGAGTTCGACGAACTCGCAAGATTAAGAGCTAATATATGCTCGATGAGTGGCTTTCAAGGTTTTATGGCTGTTTTGCATAAAGCTGATTTTATTTTGAAAAGACATAACTCCATGGCATCGACTAATCAGATTATTTTGAAAAGGGGTAAGAAGTAAACTCTTTTCTGGTAACCATTTCCATCATAACCATCACCATTCTCATCCCTATCTACTAGGCACCTCCCCGAATCACCCTCGAGGAAGACAACCTTGGTTATTAGTAGTACCTTTAGTACTCAAATTTTTAATCATTCCGTTCCAGTTATTCTATGATCATCGTCCATTCCCAAGTCGTCCATAACCGCGGACACGGCTTTTCGAAAAGATTTATCCCTGCAGGGGTGTACAAAGTGGAAGTCCCCGGAGTCCCGAGGGCCCCCAGCACCTTCGCCACGCGTACCGTCCGGCCCATTGCCTGTACAATTAGCTCTCTTCCTTGGAAAGCCGGCTGGGTGGGAGCGGTGTCGACTTCTCCCTCGTTAAGGACTTTCCAGGATCATCAGTGGCGGCAGGACTGCCAGGTGCCTGCAACACCCCGCCCCACGGCCACTTATTTTCCTAACACCACAATCCTCATCTCAGTTCATCCCACCATCATCACGCACGCGCAAATGGAAGCCCGAACTAGAGGACCCTGGCTAGCCCCGCCCGAGTTATTTAGTCTATGAGGGTTCCTGCAATTGCATAGGTCTCACGCATGGTTGCACGCTCAGTCTTGGTTCAAGAGGTACAGAACTCGCACATAGGCGGCGAGAACGAGACAAAACACCACAACCACAGTGGCCTCTCATCCCCACCTTTAAGCATCTTATTATCCATCACCACAATTCTCCACCAACATTCTCATCTCAAACCTGTTTCCAACATGAAGTAACCATAGTACAGCTATGCATTTCACTAAGCATGGCTAAGCATCAACATAGCATAGTGAGTATCTCAGGCCACAATACAAACCTATGGATAATAGGAGGGAAACAGGTAAATGGCATAGGGAACTTAATGCAACTATAGGATACTCTAACCCAAGTAAAGTGACATTTGGAACCGCATGCAATATTATAGTGGAGAAAATATATTTGCGGAAATTATGATAAGATATGCTCAGAGGGGGGATTACGCTTGCCTTGTTGAGCGGAGGAGTCAAACTGCTCGTCGGAGTAATGATGCTCCACTCCGAACTCGTGATCTACGGAGAGCAAACAACACCGGAAAGCAAAAACAACAATCAACACATGGCAATTGTGCAATGCATACAAAGATGATGATATGACATTTTAAATGCACCCTAGAAGCATTGAACAAGAGCAACAAGTTAAATGGGGTCCGCATTATATTTATTGTATTATTTGGAATAACCCCATCTTTAAACTTAGTGATTATATTTACTACTAGAGCACAATATTGTAATTGTGAGCGGTTATGCATGATGATGATGATTCTGGATCACTCATGTTTTTCTGATCATTTTGGTATAAGGAACACATTTTTCGGAGGTCCGGGTAAAAAGTTATTAATTTTATAAATTCTTCTTTTAAATTTATTCTTTTAATAATTTATTTCCAACACTATCAAAATTTAATTGTTCGGATTCGAGAGAGAGGGATGGAGTAACCGAATCATCGAATCGATGTTCCTAATGCGCGAGGGGGAGCGGGAATCATGCGCAGAAGGGGGGAGGAATTGGAAAAAAGAACAACTAAAAAAAAACAGTCAGTCAGCCTCCAGCCCGGTTTGGGCTGGCTGGCAGGCCGGGCCTGTCGCAGAGGCGACCAGCCAGCAGGCCGGTTTGGGCTGGCCCCGTGGCTGGTCACGGGCCAGAGAGACCCAGCCAGCAGCCCAGCTTAGGCTGGTGCCTCGGCCGGTCAGGCGCGCGTCGACGGCGACGTGCGGTGCTCGCACGAGCACGGCGGCCGGAGCTCGAGCGAGCACGAGAGGGAAGAGGGGAAAGGGTGCCACGGCACTGAATGCTCACCACGGCTCGTTGGGGAGGTCGGGGACGCCGGAGGAAGCGTGACGGCGGCGAATCCTTCCGGCAGAGCTCGGACGGCAGCGAGGAAGATGGACACGGCGGCGTCGATTCGCAGCAACCCCGAGCGATTCCTACCGCGGGGAGGAGCAGCACGGCGAGGCAGAGCTAATGGCGGTCCAGGCTTGGCTCGGAGAGCTCCCGAACGCCGGCGATGTGGCGGCGACCGCGAGCGTGGGTGCGGCTCCGTGGGGAAGAAAGAGAGAGGGGAACGGGGAAGAAATCGGGGACAGGGCAGAGGCGGAGCAGGTCGTGGTCGCGTGCTCCTCTTGTGGCAAGGGATGGCAGAGAGGGGGCCCTGAGCGGCATGCACAAGCGCGGCATGGCGCCAGTGCGCTCCTGGCTACAGGGAAGAAGAAAGGTGGCTTTGCAAAGAAGCCCCTGGCTGAAATAATTCCATCACAGATAGGTCCTTTCCCCTTTTTAGTTTTGAACCTGTGGCTTTAGGGATTTAAATAAGGCACTTAACATCTCCAAAGAATTATGCCAAAATTTGGGGGGGGGGGGGGGCTCCCTTAACATTTAGTAGCTCCACAATTTTTGGTATCTCCAAATAAAATAGTTTGGTACCACTTTGTTCATAGAGGTTTAAAGTAGAGCATTTTGCAAAAATTCAAAATGGTTGCTCCTTTGGGAATTTTAGCAATTGAAAAGATATTAGTTATGGAACTTCTGGCACTTCCTTGACAACTATAAGATGCCAAGATAACTTTGTTTTGCAAGTTTGAACACTTCCATTGCTTTGAATTTGTAAAAGAAACAGTTTGACAATGGTTTTAAATGGTGCCAAACCAAGTGTGGGTTGTTTAGCAAGTTAAATTTGGATGCCATGATGCAATGCAACACAAAAGCGAAAATTTTACTCGGGTTTTTAGGTTTCCGAACTTTGGGCTGTTACAGTGGGCCACATAGGGCCCATGGCCACCACGGCCATGGCCGGCCGACCGCACCCCCCCCCCTCTCTTTTGTTTAGTCCCACATGGGGGAGCTAAGGATAGGGCACACCCCTTCTCCATATATAAAGGGAGACATATCAATTGTTTTAATACACAATAAATCCTCTTGGTCGAGGCAGCCCCTCCGCCCCACTTCTCCCTCTTCATCACCCGCAAAGTGCGGTCCCCTGTCAGGGCTGCATATATGGGAGACGTCTATATCGCAGTGCACCGTCGTAATGCGGAATTCCACCCAAAGATCTACTTCCGCAATCCGGCTGGATCGGGGAGACCGAGAGTCGTCATCAAGCTCCGCACGTGTGCGAGTACTCGGAGGTGCTGCACTTGCGGCGCCAGGGGCGTGATGGCGTGAATCACACGCTCGTTGGGAGACCCCAAGAGGAAGGTATGATGCAGTTCAGCAGCAAGTTTTCCCTCAGAAAGAAACCAAGGTTATCGAACCAGTAGGAGCAGCAACTCTTCAGAAGGTTGTTGGTGGCTCGCGCGGCGCAACACGATCACCAACGTGGAATCTGCACACAACACAATCAAACTACTTTGCCCCAACGAAACAGTGAGGTTGTCAATCTCACCGGCTTGCTGAAAACAAAGGATTAAACGTATGGTGTGGAAAATGAGTATTAAATTGCAGAGAATGAAAAAGGAAAAACAGTTGCAGTTTGTGGTTGTTTAATCAGTGTAAAAGAATGGACCGGGGTCCACAGTTCACTAGTGGTGTCTCTCCATAAAAGATAACTAACATGTTGGGTGAACAAATTACAGCTGGGCAATTGACGAATAGTGAGCGCATGACAATGCATATACATGACATGTTGACTACTATGATATTTAATTGGGCATTACGACATAATACATAGACCGTTATCCAACAGCATCTATGACTAATAATCCACCGCCGGGTTGTCATCCGAGTCCCCCGTTGGTATTAAGTTGCAAGCAACGGATAATTGCATTAAGTAAAGTGCGTAATGTAAACAAACACATATGCCCGTGGACATAGCATCGTTAGGTTATCCCTAGTGGCAACAGCACATCCACAACCTTAGAACTTTCTGTCACTGTCCCAGGTTAAACGGAGACATGAACCCACTATCTAGCATAAATACTCTCTCTTGGAGTTACAAGCATCTACTTGGCCAAAGCATCTACGAGTAACGGAAAGCATGCAAGATCTTAAATAACATATAAGATAGATTGATAATCAACTTGACATAATATTCAATATTCATCGGATCCCAGCAAACACAACATGTAGCATTACAATAATATGATCTTGATCATGTAGGGCAGCTCACAAGATCTAAACATGATGGCACAAAGTGGAGAGACAACCATCTAGCTACTGCTATGGACCCGTAGTCCAAGGATGAACTACTCACGCATCACTCCGGAGGCAGGCATGGCGATGTAGAAGCCTCCGGTGACGATTCCCCTCTCCGGCAGGGTGCCGGGAAGAGGTTCTGAACCCTCCCGAGCTAGGGTTGACGACGGCGGCGTCTCTGGAACTTTTCGTGGATATTTGCTCAGGTACTTAGGGTTTTCGCGTCGGGGGGAATAAGTAGGCGAAAGGGCGGCGGCTGGAGACCCCCGAGGGGCCCACACCACCCTAGGGCGCGGCAGAGGGGGGCCCGCGCCCTAGGTGCGTGTGGGGCCCTGGTGGCCCTCCTCTGTGCTCCTTCGCTCCGTCAGGTGGTTCTGGAAAAATAGGGACCCCGTGTAGTTTCGTCCAATTCCGAGAATATTTCCAGACTAGCTTTTCTGGAATACAAAAACAGCAGAAAACAGGAACTGGCACTTCGGCATCTTGTTAATAGGTTAGTCCCAAAAAATGTATAAAAGTGATATAAAGTAGATGCAAAACATGTAGCAATTGGTATAAAACAAGCATGGAACATCAAAAATTATAGATACGTTTGAGACGTATCAGCATCCCCAAGCTTAGTTCCTACTCGTCCTCGAGTAGGTAAACGATAAAAACAAAATAATTTTTGAGGTGACATGCTACTATCATAATCTTGATCATATAATATTGCAAGGCACATGTAAATGAATGAAGTGATCCAAGTCAATGGTCTATAATTTGCTACCAAATAGATAATGAGTAAACAATGAATCACACAAGCTAAACGTTTTCATGAATAGTACTTTCGAGACAAGCATCAAACAGTTTTGCATAAGTGTTAACTCATAAAGCAATAGTTTCTAATAAAAGGTATTTAATCAACACAAAGGAAGAATTTAGTTTCAGCATTTGCTTCAACTTTCAACATATTTATCTCATGGATATTGTCAACACAAAGTAGTATAACAAGTCCAATACATTGCATATAACGCATGTTGTAACAAAGTTGACACTAGTGTTTGCTTGTGGAAGACAGAAAGAATAGGAAAACTGACTCAACATAAAAGTAAAAGAAAGGGATTAAATCATGTGCTAGAGCTTTTAGGTTTTTGAAAGCATATAGAGATTGCATAAAATATTTGATACTCCTCCCAACCTTGCTAACACAAGCCATGGCTAACCGAATCCTCGGGTGCCTTCCATCAATCACATACCATGGAGGAGTATCTATTTTTGAGAGGTGTTTGTTAATTGTCAACGAATGGTAGCGGGTGAGAACAGTATTCTACCTGTCGAACGGACTTTTAAGAGCGGCTCCCATGAAGGACGTTATTTCTACCAGCAAGGCAGATCATCCCTCTTTCTCTTTGGTTTACACACATTCAGGTATTTCACTGTTTGTCATTGCTTACTGATGAATCAGGGCAAAAGTGTGAAGAGAATTAATTGGTTAAAGTTGTAATTAATTGGGACTGGGCACCCCGTTGCCAGCTCTTTTTGCAAGTTATTGGATAAGCGGATGTATATGCCACTAGTCCAGGTGTAAAAGTCCATTCGACAAATAGAATAAAGAATAACCACACTAATTCCTCATGAGCTAGTAAACATTGACACAAAAAGGGAATAATAACATTTTGAATAATTTAAAGGTAGCACATGAAAAATTTACTTGGAGTGGCAAGGAAATACCACATATAGGTAGTTATGGTGGACACAAATGGCATGGATTTTGGCTCAAGGATTTGGATGCACGAGAAGCATTCCCTCTCAGTACAGAGTTTAGGCTAGCAAGGTTATGTAAGCAAACAAGAATATCAACCCGTACACCAAGTTTTATATGACAAACATATTGCAAACGTTATAAGACTTCATACCGTCTTCCTTGTTAACCAAACCCTGTTATTAGAAAATATCTAGACCTTAGAGATACCACCGATGCAAACCAAATTTTCAACAAGCTTTACGGTAGTTCTTCACTAATAGGCTTAACTCATGTGATGCACAATTTAATCATGATCTACTTGTTAACTCAAAACAATTGACAAGCATCAAGTTATCCATTTTAGTGATCTACAAGATTAAGCAAGTTTTTCCTTATACCAATTACCACATGCAACATTTTCTGAACCAACCAAACACCAATCAATTTATTTCATCAACTCTCCAAACAAATATAAGTGAAGCAAGAGAGTACTTTCTACAAAAGAAAGCTAATAGCTCTGACAAGAGATACATGAAAACAAGAGCTAAAAGCTGAACAGCGCTAGATATGAATACTCAACAAATATAAGTGAAGAATAGGAGTATTCTCATGAAAAAGCGGAGCGTGTCTCTCTCCCAATCAAGAATGCTAGGGTCCAGTCAAGCTTTATTGAAAATAAAATGCAATACTGAAAATAAAAGCACACAGACGCTCCAAGAAAAGCACATATGATGTGAAAGAATTAAAATATAGTTTCACTAGAGATGACCTGATAATTTTGACGATGAAGAAGGGGATGCCTTGGGCATCCCCAAGCTTAGACGCTTGAGTCTTCTTGAAATATGCTGGGGAGATCCATGGGAGCCTCCCCAAGCTTAAGCTCTTCACTCTTCTTGATCCTATTATATCATCCTTCTCTCTTGACCCTTGAAAACTTCCGTCACACCAAACTCAAAGTAGATCTCATTAGAGGGTTAGTGCATAATCAAAAATTCACATGTTCTATAAAGACGCAATATGATTTGTTACTTTAAACATTAGCTACAGCCACTGATGTTATGTGAAGCTCTTCCACCCAAAAAAGAATTTCACTCAACACTAGTAAAAGAGAGAATGCAAAATAAAAAGGCATAATCTGTCTAAAACAGAACAGTCCGCAAAGACGAATTTTTTCGAGGCACTTACGACGCTCAGATCGAGAAACTCTGAACTAATGAAAGTTTCAGACATTCATAAAGATTACGCACAAAAATTTCAGATTTAATTAACAATCTGGTGATTTTAGGAATTTCGTACAGTGAACAGCAAAAATCTGTTTCTGCGCAGCAATCAAAATTAAGCATCATCTTAACATTAGAGGCTACTCTTGGCACAACAATGCGAGAAAATAAAGATACAAAGGAGTTGCTACAGAAGTAAACACTCCTTGACTCAATAAAAGAAAAATTGCAGAAAAAAATAATGGGTTGCCTCCCATAAGCGCTTTTCTTTAACGCCTTTTAGCTAGGCACAAAGCATGCATCAAGTATTACCAAGTGAAGAAGCATCAAAGAGAGGTCGGAAGTTTTCTCAACAATGCATTTATCTTATCTATGTAGGTTTCGGAATTCCCTTTCTCAATACCTCTAGGCTCATCATTTCATCAAATGGGTTCTCAGGAATCAAAATCTAGTGCCTCCTGCATTCCTATAAGCTTAAAAGGTATTGGTATTTTAACTTCCCCCTCACCATTAGTTTCCTTAGTGTACTTGAGCCTCTCTTTTTCAAGTTTTTCAAGTGTATTAACAACGTCAATACAATACCAAGCATCTTGTATTTAATAAAAACTTTTCTAGCTTCCCTAGCAACATCACCAAATTCTTTAAGTAGGGTTTCTAAAACAAAATCTTTCTTTTCACCATCTTCCGTATCATGAGTTTTAGAAACATGTGCTGCATTATGGGACTAAGATTGACAAACCGAGCTTCCAACATGTGAACTAGAGAAGCTGTAGCAATTTCATAATTTGGAGCAAGTTCTACCAAGGATCTATCTTCAAAATCTTTAACCATACTAACATGATTAAGAATTCCTCAATGTTATCTCTTCCAATGATAGACCCACTACCCACAGATATTTCTTTTAAAGTATACTTAGGGAGAAGCATGATGAAATAATAAAAACCAAACAGAAAATAAACTAGATGCAAGTAACTAATTTTTTTGTGTTTTTGATAATTGAAAGCAAACAAGATAAAATAAAATAAACTAAGCAAGACAAAAACAAAGTAAAGAGATTGGAAGCGTGAAACTCCCCTTGCAGAAGACTGCTGTCTCCCCGGCAACGGCGCCAGAAAAATAGCTTGATGGCGTGAATCACACGTTCGTTGGGAGACCCCAAGAGGAAGGTATGATGTAGTCAGCAGCAAGTTTTCCCTCAGAAAGAAA
The DNA here is from genome assembly GCA_947311845.1 of Poa pratensis. Lineage (NCBI taxonomy): Eukaryota > Viridiplantae > Streptophyta > Magnoliopsida > Poales > Poaceae > Poa > Poa pratensis. Next base: position 38,791,769 of record CAMZMU010000045.1, read on the forward strand.
CCAAGGTTATCGAACCAGTAGGAGCAGCAACTCTTCAGAAGGTTGTTGTGGCTCGCGCGGCGCAACACGATCACCAACGTGGAATCTGCACACAACACAATCAAACTACTTTGCCCCAACGAAACAGTGAGGTTGTCAATCTCACGGCTTGCTGAAAACAAAGGATTAAACGTATGGTGTGGAAAATGAGTATTAAATTGCAGAGAATGAAAAAAAAATTTGCAGTTTGTGGTTGTTTAATCAGTGTAAAAGAATGGACCGGGGTCCACAGTTCACTAGTGGTGTCTCTCCATAAAAGATAACTAACATGTTGGGTGAACAAATTACAGCTGGGCAATTGACAAATAGTGAGCGCATGACAATGCATATACATGACATGTTGACTACTATGATATTTAATTGGGCATTACGACATAATACATAGACCGTTATCCAACAGCATCTATGACTAATAATCCACCGCCGGGTTGTCATCCGAGTCCCCCGTTGGTATTAAGTTGCAAGCAACGGATAATTGCATTAAGTAAAGTGCGTAATGTAAACAAACACATATGCCCGTGGACATAGCATCGTTAGGTTATCCCTAGTGGCAACAGCACATCCACAACCTTAGAACTTTCTGTCACTGTCCCAGGTTAAACGGAGGCATGAACCCACTATCTAGCATAAATACTCTCTCTTGGAGTTACAAGCATCTACTTGGCCAAAGCATCTACGAGTAACGGAAAGCATGCAAGATCTTAAATAACATATGAGATAGATTGATAATCAACTTGACATAATATTCAATATTCATCGGATCCCAGCAAACACAACATGTAGCATTACAATAATATGATCTTGATCATGTAGGGCAGCTCACAAGATCTAAACATGATGGCACAAAGTGGAGAGACAACCATCTAGCTACTGCTATGGACCCGTAGTCCAAGGATGAACTACTCACGCATCACTCCGGAGGCAGGCATGGCGATGTAGAAGCCTCCGGTGACGATTCCCCTCTCCGGCAGGGTGCCGGGAAGAGGTTCTGAACCCTCCCGAGCTAGGGTTGACGACGGCGGCGTCTCTGGATCTTTTCGTGGATATTTGCTCAGGTACTTAGGGTTTTCGCGTCGGGGGGAATAAGTAGGCGAAAGGGCGGCGGTGGAGACCCCGAGGGGCCCACACCACCCTAGGGCGCGGCAGAGGGGGGCCCGCGCCCTAGGTGTGTGTGGGGCCCTGGTGGCCCTCCTCTGTTGCTTCTTCGCTCCGTCAGGTGAGTTCTGGAAAAATAGGGACCCCGTGTAGTTTCGTCCAATTCCGAGAATATTTCCAGACTAGCTTTTCTGGAATACAAAAACAGCAGAAAACAGGAACTGGCACTTCGGCATCTTGTTAATAGTTTAGTCCCAAAAAATGTATAAAAGTGATATAAAGTAGATGCAAAACATGTAGCAATTGGCATAAAACAAGCATGGAACATCAAAAATTATAGATACGTTTGAGACGTATCAAGGCGTCATCGTCGCGTCGTCGGGATCATCACAGCGGCGTCTTCGTCTTCGTCGCGCCAGGCTTCGCGACCTTGAGCCATACCTGAAAAATCGTTTTAGGAAGACAAAGCCATTTGAGATGACTGATGAGCTTAAGACATTATTCATGCATCAGACAAGGGTGATGAAGTATGATCAGCTGGACCTATTTCTTTCAACTAAGATGGAAGAAAACATCTGTTTAGAGAGTCACTTAAAGAAGATGTATGACATTCTTAAGCGTCTTACAGTTGACTTGGACTACTGGATGACTGACGAACTGGCTGTAGAGGTGGTGTTGCGTTCGCTTCCCCCTAGCTACAGAGACTTCGTCCAGACATATGTCATGAGCGGAGATACGCTTCCCCTCATGCAGTTCATGAACAGGGTAAGGACCCCGCACGTGGAGCCCATAGCGGGGGAAATCATAGACGGAGAAGGTATATTTTATATACACGTTGTAAATGTTTTATCTTTTAAACACTTGTTACAGTTATTAAAGTATTTGATGCTTATTCTGTTTTTGTGAAAACAGAACCTGCTGTTGAGTGATTTGGAGGAGACGAGGAGATGATGCGCGGCAAACAAGACTGTTGATGGGCCGACTACGATCTTCTGTTAGAGTTATCATTTTGATTAGTAGATTTGAATAAAGTTTTGTAATCGGAATAAGGATGATCTTTTATTTGTGAGTCTTGTATCTTGCAAGGCAGTTATATGTGTGAGGAAACAAGCCAGTTGTTTTATGATTATGAATAAATTCTTCTTATGGTCATATTTTTGATTGTGAATAAGTTATTCTCATAATAATCTCAGTGATAACACATTGAACATTTTGCAAACACATAAGTGCTTAAAAATATCCAAAGTGAATAATGACATCTTTAAAGCAACACTACAAACTTTTTGGTCATATCGGCGTTGTAATATATCTTTAGATACTTTGATCTATGGACAAACACAAGCCGTGTCTAATGAGACAAGATGATTAAAATAACCGCATATTGATAAGTCAGTGTGTATGGAAAAATTGATTGAATAATCGTACGTAATGATTAGTAAATTCAATAGGTAGTGGATATCATTATTATCAAAACCTTCAGGTTGATTCTCAGCGAACAAAAGTGTTCGCTAAGTGAAAAATTAAAACCCGAGATTGTTTGATAGGATCAAAAAGGCTTTTTCGGACAAAAGGTGGATATTAAAATAACAAGATAAATCGGGTCTAAATGATTTGATCAAAATGACATGGATTTGAGTTATGTTTTAGCATAAAGACTTGAGGGAAAATTGTTCCACAAATTATAATACTTATATATTTATCAAACGTGTTGATATATATATAGCATTATAATCGTGCTATATTTTGATAAAGCATGGTCTTAAATTATCTCTAGAAAAAGGTTAAACATTATTTAGAGTAGAACATTAAATTAGTAAACACCCATTTATGAAAAAGGTTGTCACCTAAAAATTCGTGTGAAACGACAATTGTAATGGTCTCGTGGTTTCTAGAATTATCTGAAACTGTAAACAAACAGTTCTTTGTAGAATATTCATAATAGTTGTCGACACATCTTCCATAAACAAAAACCAATAAAAGCTAAAAACTTGTATTGCTGTTTTGGTGATTTGCGGAAAATCAGTTTTTCGGCGAAAAAGGTAATGGAAGAAAATGAAAGCTTGAACGAGGTAATTGACCTTGTGTCCATGAAGTATTGATTTTCACAACGGGATATGTTCCGGAAACAAAAACTCTACTAATGGGTATGAAATTGATGATAAAGATCATAGCATTTAAATAAAAGTTTTTCTTGAAATTGTAGGCATCAAGAATATTCACTGTCAAGTTACAGATTAATATTCATGATTTAATAGCCATGTTATTGGAACAAAATGCACCTACGAACTACGAAGAAGATTGGTGATCCAAGGTACGAAAATATGACTGAAAGTCATAAATCCCAAGTTGCATTTGAAATTATGAAATAAAAGTTATTTGAATTTCATCGAGTAAAATGAGATTACTCAATATCTTATATAAAAGGTTATATGGGAGAATGAAACTTTGAAAAGGACATAAAGCTAATTTTGTCATGAAGAATGTCTCGGACAAAAACCAATTGTTGACTACATACATGTGGACATGCTTATGCCTGTTGGATTTGTATTAGCAAAAGGACTAATACATCGTAACCTGTGTTTTGAATTGATAAATGATCAATGATTTTGGATTTACCCAAAATATCGAAAGGAATTATATTTGTATATAATTTAAGTGGGAGTTGAATAGATTGCCTAAATCTAATATGTAGATGACATATTTTGAGTGGGAGCTTGATGAGCTTCATAGCATTAAATGTGATTGACATTTTGAGTGGGAGCTTGATCATATCCTTATATGTAAGTAACATATTATGGATGGTACTAGTAGAAATTAATTAGGAAAAATTATGGAATTGTGGTTAAGTTGAATGTGATTTTAAAACAATTACATCTATTTATATAGATGTGAAGTTTTAAAATAAAAGGTTGAGTTGTTTTTCTAGATTAGATTCTGATAAGTCAGAATAGAACGAACCAAGGAAGAAAGTTCCTGAAAGTCTAAATAAAACATTTAGTAGATTCCTACATGATAATAGTGGTTAGAAGATATGTTGCTTTCATATGCCGTCGCAATAGGCAGCAACATATAAAACCATGTTATGTGCTCGACATAAAATGATCCATGTTCTTGTGAGAAGAACAAGTACATAGGCAAATTTGTTGAAATCTGCTGATAGGCTTATTCTTGGTATTTTTAGAAAATTGAGAATATGCATTTCAAGTCTGTAAAGGCTGGTGGACTAAATTGTAAATGTTACATCGGAGAGATTAAACACCAACCTAGAAGACTGAAAAGATCGAAAGCGTTGGTAGGACATGGAATTGATTGACAATTCGTCATTAGGTCTACATAGGTATAAAAGTATATAGATACTGCGAAAAGGAGATACACATGAAGATTGGTAGAGAAAATCCGTTTTCCGACAAAGTGTGTTTCTAATGTACTTAGCTGATTAAAGAATCAGAGTAAGCGCAGGGAAACAAAAGTCTCACTTAGTCACCAATGGTGTAATTGAATGTTATCGTGATAACAGGAATGATGTCAAGTTAGGTGACTGAAGGGGTTCGTAGCAGAAAACAATAATTTTTCTAACTAACGTATGCCAAAACTAAGCCAAGGATCTACCTATTAGTAATGCGATAACGGAGGAGATATTGGTAACATACCCTTGTAGACCGAAAGCGGGAATTACGCTCCCGCACAACCGTTGTCGAAGTAGACGACGTAGCCGACCTTAAGGTCGCGAAGATCCTGGCGCGACGATGACGCCCCGGCGCCTCAAGTGTGGCGCCTCCGAGTACTCGCACACGTGCGGAGCTTGACGACGACTCCCGGGCTCTCCGATCCAGCCGAGATAGCGGAAGTAGAACTTTTGGGTGGAATCCCACAGCTCGACGGCGCACTGCGGTATAGACGTCTCACGTGCGTGCAGTCCTAACAAGGGACCGCGCACTACGGGAGGTGGAGAGAGAGGAAGTGAGCGGAGGGGAACGCCTCGGCCGACATACAAATTAATTGTATTTTATGTGTCTTTAATCCAATTAATATGCCCAACTATTTATTAGGGGAGAGGGGGTGACCCTCTCCTTAGCTCCCCCATGTGGGACTAAACAAAAGGGGAGGAGGGGGTGGTGCGGCCAGCCCTTGGGCAGCCGTGGTGGCCATGGGCCCCATGTGGCCCTAGCCGCACCATCCCCTTTGAGGGGTTCGGCCCCCACATGGGCCAACCCTCCAAGGTTTGGCCCATTTAGGTGGGCTGCCCCAATTTTCCCTTTTATTTAATATTAAATTAATAATTATATATATAAATCATTAATTAATATATTTGCATATTATTTCATCTCCCGTGGCTCCGTAACAACTTCCGGACCACTCCGAACTTTCTTCTGTCTTCCCCGGGACCCTTCCGATTCCACCGGAACCTTTCCGGTTCATTTTCTCTCTCTACTTCTATTATTTCGATAATTCCAAAACGATCTCCAAGCGTCGTCAAGACCTTAAGTGTGTTACCCTACGGTTCGAGAACAATCCAGACATGGTCTAGACCCCTCGCTCGCCAATGACCGCCAGGGAGACCTAGATGGCTATGACGGTCCCTGTGCATTCTACGAATATCGTCGTTGAACCATAAATATGAATATTCATTCCTTTTGTTCCTTCGAAACTACCCTTGTCCGAGATATGATCGTTAACATCCTATGATTTGTTTTATCTCATTACTGACAATGGCTACTTAACTCATTCTATGATATTACATCCCCATGACCTAGTCATACGCTGCGCAGCTTCATAGGTGTAATCTCACCGAGTGGGCCCAGAGTATATTTCCATAACACGGATGAACAAATCTCGCTCTTGATCCATACGCCTCAATGTACCCTTTTGGAATACCCAAGGTACACCTTTTTAGTCACCCATTTGTGGACAGACGATCGATGCACTCAAAGTACCCTCCGGAGGCATCGATTAATACGATCTCACGGTCTGAGGAATAAGCTACCATATTACTTTCCTATTGCATTAATGAACTTAGTCACACGATCCTTTTGCAATACTTTGTTGGGTATGTCCATCATCTTATTCTACTAATAAAATGACCTCATCGTCAACCGACATAAATATCCATGATCGGGAAATCTCGATCATCTGTTGCCCAATGAACTAGTTTGTGTAGAGGCTTACTAGGGACTCTGGTTTGTTTACATACCACACGTGTATTAACAATTCCGATTAATACAGTTATAGAATGGTATAAAACTTATTATAAACTTAATGAGATAATGCAATAAATACTTATTATTTATTTGCCTCTAGGTCATATCTCCTTCAGTATCCCACTTGCACTAGAGTACAAATAAACTAGCTGCATTTTACTATTTATCATAACACCTTATCTTATAAGCATTTTATGACGATGCCTGCTTGTGGAAGAGTTTTCCTTTAACGACCTGTACCATACAGTACCGTATGTTCTTTCCGATTCATTGATATCACCATATTTGATATCATTCCGTTATCTTGATAACATATATACATATTTGGTGACTAACTGAGACTTTTGTTTCCCTGCGCTTACTCTGATTCTTAATCAGCCAAGTTGGAACACCCCACTTTTTGGAAGCCAGAAAAACACAGTTGTTGGAGAGCCAAAAATCAGGGCCAACAAAAACTTTTTGAAATGCTTCACTAATGCTTGTGTTTCACTTCCCATTGCTTTGTTTGACTTTGTGTGCTTTGTTTTTTGTGATTGTTAACACCTAATAGTAACCTTGTGAGCACAACCTACTTAAACCTTACCCCTTGTGATCAAGTCATGACAAGAGAACTCACCACCTTCATCTACCACCTTATTTTGGGCAAACACTTTTAAAAATGTTTTGATTTTAGCAACAACCCAAAGACCTACTATTTGAGAAAGTAAAAGTATTTAAGTGTTTCCAAAACTATGGAGATCTATGTACTATCTCCTACTTATTTTAGACCTTGTTATTTTTTTGCAAGTACTTACAACCCTTATTTTGATAAACTCCGTCTCACTCCTTTTGGAAAGCTACAAGTGAGAAAATATACTGTCTCATATACTTCCTAGGTGCCCAATTCTTTGGAAAAGAATATCAAGATGTGATTTAACCCTATTTTCTAAAATCTTGTCATGATTATGTGTAGAAGCACCTCACAAATAAATTGGATTGCTTAGAAAATTGATTGCTTATTAATTTGCTTGGTTTGTTGATAATGAATGACTTGTGTTGATTTTTATGTGTGGTTGCTCCTTTTTGTGTATGTGACTTGCTTGTCTTGAATTCATCATCCTTGTGGCTGTTGTGTGTTTCTGTGTAGCAAAACAAGAAACTAGCTTGTATCAAGTTTTTATTCTTCAAATTATGTCAAATTCAAATTCTGCCCTATCTACCTTTATGTTAAAGGATACCATTTCTAGAGCCTCACAAATATCACAAATCTTGTTAATTAGTACAATGCACCATCTTAGACCCCTTGTACTCCATCTTATCTTGCTATCCAAGCTGGAACTTGAATCTTTCAAATTCATTTGCTTATCTTTTCATGTTCACCTTGTGGCCTCGTCAAATCAATGACCATTTGCTCCTGTGATCTTTACCATTTTTGCACCACTGGAAATATTTGAAATAATTTTCCTTATTCAAATGCACCTACATAGATCTCATCTACTCCATCTTATCTATCCATTAAAATCAATTTTTCTTATTTGGAATTTGTGTGCTTAGTTATCCATGATGCTTTTGTGTGCTAGCCAAAACAGTGGCCTTTCTCTCCAGTATTTTATACCATTTTGGAACCTATGTTTTTATTCGAAATCTTGGCCATCTGGACAATTCACCAGCTGTTCATGCACCCTTGGCACCACATCTCCACATCCATTCTTTCCATCACTAGTAGGAAAAGCCTTATAGGTGGGACACAATTCTGTGGCGCACCAAATAGAGGTGCGCCACAGAAAATATTTCTGTGGCGCACGTGTGTAGGTGCGCCACAGAAAATATTTCCTTTCTGTGGCGCACCAACAGGCAGTGCGCCACAGAAAGTGTGTGGGGCCCACCACCAATTATTGGATCTGACCCTGTTGGACTATTTCTGTGGCGCACGCAGCACCGTGCGCCACAGAATATCCACTTTTTGTGGCACATGGCCCAGATGCGCCACAGAAAATGGACATTCTGTGGCGCACGGTACTGCGTGCGCCACAGAACGTGCGCCACAGAAAGTGGACTTTCTGTGGCGCACGGTGCTGCGTGCGCCACAGAATTCGTTTCCCAGATCTACTCTCGCATTCTCAGATCCACATTCTCTCTCTTCCTATTCTCTGACGCGAACTCACAGCCACACATCACGCTGCCACGAACCCCACGGCCCCACCACGCACGCATCTGCACGCACCACACGCACACACAGAGCACGCACCCAGCCCAGCACGCACACGCGCAGCACCACTCTCTCTCTCTGCCCCAATCTTCTCTCTTTCCCCTTTCTCTCTCTTCTCTCTACCTCGCTCGATCCCCTCAGCTCGCTCATCCTCTCTCCTCTCTCAGCTGCTGCCGCATGAGGGCCACCGGAGAGCACACCGCCACCGTCCCCGTCCCCGTCCACGCCGCGCCCACGCCCCACACGGAGGTCGAGGCCGAGCGGAGGCGCCGTCGACGGCCCACGCGCCGCCCCAAGCAGCCACCCACCGCCGTCACCCCACCCCCGCAGGACCTCTCCGCGCCGCCGCAGGGGCCGAGGCCCAGCAGATCGATGCCGCCGCCTGCGCGCGCGGACCCCCACCTCGAAGCCGCGGGGACGAGCCGGTCCTCCTGCCCGCTGCTCCCACGCCATCCCGCGTCGAGCCCCGGGGTCCCGTGGTGGGTATGGGCGCCGCCGCCGGCAGCCCTGGCTCGACGCCGGCCACCTACCCTAGCTAGTCCCCGGTGCCCCTCCCTCCCTGGCGCTGGAGGTGGAGCTCCTCCTCTGCTCATCCCCATAGGCCGCCCCTCCTACGGCGTGCAGTTCAAGTATCTGGACTCGAGCCACGAGTACGACGACCAGCTGCCCATCGCCGTGCGCGTCGCCGGCAACTACCGCAGCACGAGTCTGACATCGACGACCGCGGTGGCTGCAGGGGAGGGAACGGCCGGGAACGGGCGGCGTGGTGGCCTGCCGGTGGTTGGTGGTGGCCTGCCGGTGGTTGGTGTGGCGTGGGTGGGGCAGCCGTATTTTTTTTTAAACTGAAAATGATATTATGTGGCGCACGGTCGACTAGTGCGCCACAAAAATCTGATTATTTCTGTGGCGCACGGTGGGGATGCGCCACAGGAAAAAAAATTAGTGGCGACGATTCTGTGGTGCACCCACCGTGCGCCACAGAATTCTAAAAAGGTGCGCCACAGATAGCCTTTTCTGTACTAGTGCATTGCTCTTACTTTGTCCTTTTATTAACTTTCCTCTCAAGGTTTTGAGGCCTAATTAATAATCTCCTGTTTTCACCATTTTCTTGTGAAATATCAAATATTTTCAAAATAGTTGTTCATTAAAAATCACTTCTGTGATCCAAATTATATACCCTCTCATCCCAATTCAAAAATATTTGTTTTGGAAGCATTTTCTTATTTATTATAATTTTTCTACCAAAAGGCCAGAAATGGATATTAAAATATTTTGTGAATAAAAGTATTTCCAAAATTCTTAGCAAAATTACTCTACATTCCTATGGTCATATGTGACCCCTTTATTCAAAAATATTTGCTTGTATTACTCAAAATTTTGGATAAAACACTCAAAAATAGATACAGCAGTTTTTGGAAATTTCAAAGTTTTCAAAGAAAACAATTTCAGAAACATGTGAGACCACCACCCCTAGACTCCATTTTTCATTCTCTACCTCTTAGACATGTTTTCACACGTGTGTTATGTTCAACGTTTTGGAGAAAATGACCAAAACCTTCTCTGCCCCAAACGTGGATGTCATTGGATTCCTCTTATCCTTGTAATTTATCCCTCACTCTCTGTATCCTCCTTGCACCCTAGCGCACTAAACTTCTGTGTTAACATCCTGGACATAATTCCTACACCCATACTCTCTCCTGGCTTCTTGATTAGAGCAAAGCAATCATCATTTTCTTAGGGCAGAGCACTTGACCACCACCTCATCGTCCAATCCACGCCCTCGTTCCACCTCGGGAGAGAGCAACGCGCCAGCACTCTCCCCTCTCGTCCTTTACCTCGCTGGCTAAGCACCACTTCCTCTCGATGCCCTCACCTCTCTGCCCGAGCACCGCCGAGACCCTCCAGCGTGCGGTGACCATGTCACAGTGCGCACGCGTGTTCTGACCGAACCAGACCGCGCACCGCTCCCTTCCCTCGTCCTCGTGCATGCCCAGCTCCTCTGAGACCCCCACAACACCGCCCGGCTCACCCAATCGCCAGCTCGTGCTCTCTCCGCTCCTGCCCGTGCACACCGTGCACCATGGACCGGCCTCCCCCTCGTTTTAAGCCACGGGACATCTTCTCACCCTCTCTCCTTGTCCATTCTAATTGCACACCACCCCTCTGTCGTCCAGGAAATGAGAGCAAGCTCTCTCGTGCTCTATCTCGGTGGAGCCAGGGTTTTCTCCCTCGCGGCCGCCACCTTGCCGGGAAGATTGCGAGCGACTCCGTCCCCCGCTCCTCTCAATTTTTGCACCTCCGTCTTCCCCTTGTTCTTCTCTTCCTCATGCTCCCTTTCTCATTGTCCAGGAAACCACGGAGCCGTCGCCGCCGTCCAGTGCCCGTAGCGGACGACCTCGACCGCGCCGTCCACTGGGAGCCCGCCGGCAAGATCTGCTGCCACCCACGCCTTCCCCAAGCTCTCCGCACCTCGTTTCCATCCTCTCCTTCGACACGCAGAAGCCCTAGGTGAGAAAATCATCCTCACCCGCGTTCTAGGGTTCGGCCTCGCGTCTGTGCACATCGCGGCGGAGAAGACGACCATCGGCCGTCGTTCTCCGCATCCACGGTTCTTATTGAACCAGGTGCCGTCTATTCCTGGCCGTCGATCTGGAGATCGATGGCGACTTACCCCTTCGCCTGCACGGGCTCCGTCGCGGGCCGGCCCGGCGCTGTTCGGCCCAGCTCGCCGCAGATCTGGCCCGTGACCTTTTTCTCTCATGTTAATTCTTTTATCCATGGATCTGTTTCAGGCACCTAGGTTTAAATCCAGTTAAATTAGTTTAAATTCTTTTTTGGCCAAACCAAAAATCACAGTGCTAATAGTATGTTTTTCTGACCACATGCAACTTGCAAAGTTGAAAAATATGAACTAGTGTGGCCTTGAAAAATGTTTTGCTGTCACTGGTATGAAACACTGTTTCATCAATAACTTGAGTTTGGTTAATCCAAATTGCGTGAATCCAATTTTTTTGGAAATCCCTTGTGAATATCCCTCACTAGAATTTTACTCCATAATTAATTGATGCCTAGAATAAAAGTTATGTGCAAAGTAAGATTCTTCTAGAACCAACTTTAAATGTTTTTCATAATTTCTGTGAATAAAAGTTTGGACTAAATCCAATTGGGTTGATTTCTAATAGTATCGGAGAGCCCAAATCTAACTTGGCATGATTGTTTGATTCACAAAAAAAATTAGGTGGAATATTTAGTAAAAGTGCTGTTTCTGCCTCTAATAAAAGGAGTTAATTTAAATGCCCTTATTATGAAATGTTGTTTGTGTTTATTGCTGAAATGTTTCGGTACTGTTACATGCTTGTTACTGTTGTTTACCTTATTCGTATATGTTAGTACTGTTAGTGGCTTGTGTTAGGCTTGATTTGAGTTAAGCATGTGTTGCTAAGTGGTGATTGAAAACTTTAACAATTATTTAATTATGCTTGTGTTGTTTGATAACTTATATGAGCTAAATAACCACTTTCAACTAAGAATGGTAGCTACTGGTTGTTCAAGTTTATTAGCAATGCTTAGTCTTGCAAGTTAATAGTAACCCCTAAAAATTGCCTAATCACTACTTTAACCTCACATGGGAAATTAATAGTGATGTGGATGCCAAACATGTGTGTGACTAATATTTTTACCTTGCTTGTTAAACTTGTTGTTTGAAACTAGCATAAATATGATTATTAGTCTCTCTCTCTTTAGTGTGAGAAATGCTTGCTGTTTGTTAGTTGCCTTGTATTGGTCTAGCTTTGGTTGTCTTTGAGTTGTATACTAGCATGAGTATCTTGTTAATATCTCTCCCTTAGCATGTTAATACTTGTCATAGTTATCTGAATAGTTGCCAACTTAACCCTTATTATGTGAGTACCTTAGTGTTAGTTTATTCTAGCATGCTAGTGAGTTTTACCCCTGTTTTTATAAGTACCTTAGTTGTGTATTTTGATAACATGTTTATAGTGGCATCATAATATACCTAGTATCGCTTTAACACTACGGACAAGACCAGTGTCCCTCTGGTTGCTAAACATGATTGTTTTGTGTTCTGGGATTGTCTCATGCTTGTTTGCTTGCTGTTTGTTCGAGCACCCTTTCGGCTTTACTAGTGTTTGATTGTGCTTTTATTTTCTTTTACGACGTTAGATAACGATGGCGGTGAGATAGTAGTTGAGGGATTATTTGAAGAAGGTTTGGAACATATCATGTTTCCCCAAGACCAGGGACAAACCAGGACCAAGGCAAGCCATCTCAAAAGCTTGCACCTTATCTACTTATTTTGTTTTACCAAATTACTATGTATATGTTATTGCAGCTTTACATCTGGGTATAAATATATGAACCCACAACTCTGGTATACTCCAGACCCGTAGCAAAAACTGTAGAACCACCCTACCCACACACCCTTTTACTAGTCTAGGAAGGATGAAAATTCTAGGATGGGCACCCTTGTGTTGTTTTTGGAAAAACAAGTGTATTTATGAAAACCCCCTTGGGAAGGTGGGACCTTGCCTAAGTGGTGGTATGGATATCAAGGAGTCTTGGAAAAGTGTTTTTCTAAAAACGACACATAACCTAGTATTCGATGGACAACCATTACCGTACAACCACATTACTCCAAAAGGGTAGGGGGCTTAACTGAAGCTTGTTTGTGTTAATATGAGATTATACCTCAAATTTCTATAAGGGTTAGAGTCCCTTGAACCGAAATATCGCTAGTAAAGTGAAACGGGACAGACACAGAGGGGGATTAAGTTTACCCCCCGGATGCAACAGTTGGGTCTCTTGCCATGGCGGTGTGATGTTTGGGGGTAACCGGATCGATACGGCCAACTCACTCGGTGCCGGGGAGAACAAACCCAATCGCAGAGGTAGTCTTATACTAGCATCGACATAGTGGAGGTTAGGACTGGTTATCTGATGTGTGCATGCTGTCTTGGACAGTCCGTGGGTGATTCACGACGGATGTACCTAATCTTGTGGTGAAAGTGTACACACTCTGTAGAGTCAAAACTATTCGAATAGCCGCATCCGCGGTCATGGACAGTTGAAAGGCCATGTAGCTAGCATTGTGTCGATATTTTCAAAAATGGTGTGTGTTGGAAAGAAAGGGAATACTTGGAAGTACTGTATGGACCGAGAATGATCGTACCTGGTGAAAGGGCATGTGTTTCCCCATGCGTGGTTTTGGTAATTAATGACAATCCTTATGGACTAATGTTTGCATTGAGATATACTTGTAGATCTTGTCCATAGGAAAAGATTGGAGTTCATGTGTTGGACTCTAGAAGATTTCATGATGACCAAGGTTCCATCCACGGGTTTATATGAAGAATGGTCATGTGAAGAGTTGAGCTTATTGCAAGCATGGCTTGGAAAAGAAGATTGAGTGAACTTCATGTTTATCTCCAAGTCATCATCTATATCAAGATAAGAAGATGAAGTGCAAGTGGATTCATGAAGACGGAGTTTAGCAAGGCTCTCCCATAATGGTGTATGGGGGAGTATTTGGAGAAGTCTTCATCAAGCATGTGCTAGCAAGCACAATCAAGAAAGGTGTTCCAACTTGAGAGAGTCAAGATCGTCATCATCGAGCTCAAGTGGAATGCGCAAGGCAAAGGTATGATCTTGATAGGTTTTCTATTTTACCGGTCTCATGTTGTTAGTGAGAGACCGGGTTATAGGATAGACGGCATACTATCAAGAGGGGCTCTCAAGTGAGTAACTTGATCGCATCTTTGTGGAGAGCTCAAACCTTTACATACTTGCCATATCATCTTTCTTGGTTCTTATTTGGTTTTCTCCTTGTTGGGTTTTGGTGCTTGTTGTGATCTTCACGACAAGCCCAAGTTCACCGAAAACGAATTTCGTATGGAAAACTTGTTGCGTTTTCGGTTTTGGAGGTTTGCCGGTTATTCCTTTTTAGAGAGGTTTTACCTTTCTCCATTTGGTTTTATCTTCCATTGTTGGACTATGATGTTTCTCTGCATGATCTTGTAAAGCTCTTCCTAGACGCCTTTGTGGTGGTTGGACCCTTGTGTGGTCACTTGAAGCCGTTCGGGCGCCCCCAATCCCATTGTGGGTTGTGCCTCGGATTGTTGTTGAAAGCCGTTCGGGAGCCCCCAATCCCTTTGTGGGTTGTGCCTCGGATTGTTGTTGAAAGGCTCCGGATTCCGCCTCGAAGGAATACCGATAGTGGAAGGTGAACCAAACCTTTGTGGTGCGGTTCATCGGAGAAGAGGGTGAAACCTTTGTGGTTGTTGAACCGTTGTGTCGGTTCACACCTCTCCAACGAGACGTACTCCCTTTCAAGGAGGAACTCGGGAATACATCCTCGTCTCCGCGTGCTTCGGTTATTTCTATACCCGAGCTTTTTACTTATGCCCTTTACATTGTGATAGCCTTCGTGCTTGAAGTATTCTATATTGCTATCACCTTGTTGCTTGTCTTGCTTAGCATAAATTGTTGGTGCACATAGGTGAGCCTAGTTTTTTTAGGTTGTTGACCTGTTAATTTAAACACCTAGTTTTATTCCGCAATTAGCAAGCCTAAACCGGAAAAGTTTTAAATCGCCTATTCACCCCCCCCCCTCTAGGCGACATCCTTGTCCTTTCACCTGGGAGGTACAGTGTTTTGAATTAAACACTTCGGAGGGGCCTTAGTCCCATGAAGTTTTGCAAAGAAAATCTTTCCCAAGAAGTTCTGCAAAGAAAAATCTTTCCTTTAAATGCTTTTACTAAAACCTCGATGATACATGTGATCTACGAGAGAAAAACTATATATCTTTTGAAGTATCTTTTTCGACAAAGATATAGAGATGTTGAGCAACCATGGTGAGTCTTCCATCCACCATGGGTAGTGAGTCCTAACTATAGCCTACCTACCACAGCCTCAAAAATCATACTTGCATCTATTAGCTTGTTTTGGTTTGGTCTTGCGAGTACATTCAAATGTACTCACATTGGTTTCGTCCCTGGCTATTGTCTTAGCCAGACTCTAAAGAGGAGCAGTTCGGAGAAGAAGGCTTCAACGACGTTGATGCGAACTAGGGCGATTCCCAGTCAGTTGCCTGTAGGGTTATGGCAAGTGACTTGGGCTCCACGTTTGTTTTGGTGATTCCGCTGCAAATATCTGTTGAAGCTTATTGACTTCACACAAGTAAGTATTTTTATTCGGTATTTATGGATGTTCTTTTGATACCAGTTTGATTCTGCTCAGCGACACACTGATCATGGGATCGCTGATGTTGTAGGCACAAGGGTATTTCGGACAGCTAGTCCGGGGTCCCCACCGACTTGGTATCAGAGCCATCCTGACTGTTGGAGACCTTAGTTAGCATGGACGTTAGTTAGAAGGAAAATATTTTTGGTAAAAACCTACTACTACAGAAAATATATTTTTCTCTAGGGAAGTCCCAGAAATGGCTCCCACTCTTCTCACCTCCTCAAATATTTCTAAACCTTACCTCTCTAATTTGAAAGGTTCAAAAAACAATTCTTCTATTGTCTTGCCTCCATTCAAACTTACATACTTGGCGATGTCCCAAGCCAGACCTGGGTACTTAGCAACCCGAAGAAAAAGAAGCTTCCTTCTCAAGACCTCCACATCAAGGTGATTTATATGCAAAGACCGAAGGTTCACTGCAACCCTAAAAAATTGCAATGATTTCACCACCAAGGTTTCCATACGAAGAATCTACCAAGTTTTAAGCTCAACCACCTCAATCTACAAGGAGTAATGGCATGAAGATTTCAACAACCATGGTTGACCCAGACCCATAGGATCGATAGGATAAGCTCAATTGTTTTACTTGAGCTGCCCCCATCAACCCGAGTATTAGACGCCGTTGGTACTAAATATACCTTGCTTGTTCTTTTGTTTGATCCTTGTTTGTGTGTTGTTTGTATAATGTCTTTTTGTGTGTTTCACAAACACGCCTTGTTGGCAGCACAACTAACCACACTCTTTTGTCTCTTTCTTAAAAACTATCTTCACCTTTGTGCAAAACTTTTTGCCTTTTTACCCTAGTTGCACTTTTTGCACCCTGACAAAACCCGACCTAGGAAGCTTTTCGGAAAAATTTCTCATGTTCATCCGCTTCATCTTCTACTGGAAAGTGCAAGATGCCGAAGACACTCAACTCAAAACCGAGAACTCAAGATTCTGCAATCTAATATGCAAGTCAGTTAGTGGTCTTCGTGCACCACTTCGTGCAAGTACGTCAAGCGCCATCAAGGAAGTTGAAGAATCAAGACCAAAGCCGAGAATACGTGAGGCGTATCTTGCCACACGAACCAAAGGATTATAGATCTAACAACACTAACATAACCTATCTAACTTTAGATTAACATCTAATCAAAGTTTGCGAAAATACTAACTGGTTTGGTGCACCCTAATCTGCATGTGTGAACACCTGCAAAGCTTCGCGAAGACCCAGAACCATAGAAGCCTTCCACGACCGGCCTTTTTCCCACCAAACCGAAGGAAGAAGAGCGGGAAGAAAATCTACCGGGAAGACGCTAAGAAGAATCAAAGGGGGGAAGCAACTACAATTTGATGTCACCAAGCACCAAGCGATTGGAGACGCAAATCGAAGTTCCCAACACCTTTCATAGTACAAAATCGAAGAGAGTCAAGCCTACGGACCTGACGCCCGTGAGGCTAGGCCGTCGCTAATGCGTATCTATTTGTGATACTCTTAAGGAAGGCAATAACAGAAGGAAGATAGAAGATCTACGCCAGCTTTCCGAAGGCAGCATGGTCTTGACCTTACATCAGCTTCTGTCGGTACACCAACATCAACAACCCAGCAAGCTCGGACACAACATGAAGCTTCTAGCATCCTCCAACTAACTAGAAGTCGAAGAGAGTCCAGTCTTTAACTATGACGCATCCTGTGAGGCCTGCAAGCATTGCGTCCCTAACTATGACCCCCCGAGAGGCGACAATACCATGGCATGATAACTACTCCAACCCCAAGCACCAAGGAAGGACAACCGTGTTGAAGGTCGTCAGGCTACTCAAGAAGAACGATGCCTCAGAGTCAACACCAGCTGCAACCTTCAACGTAACCCTTCAAGGTCCCTTTTTAAGGGGGGAATACATACCCTAGATATACCAGAACGTGTTGATCAGTAGTTCCCCTACGCCATAGCCTCGTAGTATCGGAAGCTAACCAACCAGTTCTCTTCATCAGCTTCAATCATCAATCCAACCCCATCAGCAAGGACATGGACTCGTCACAAAAGATTACTGACAAGGCCATCCCTCGCAACGTCAAGTGGTCAAGATCTCAGAAGACAACCCCACCAAAGAAGCAACGACCGCGGGAGTTAATCAAGTCTAAAACCCTTGACCCTACACTCCCCTAGTACCCCGCTTAGGAATCTCGGGGACGAGATTCTTTTAAGGGGGGAAGATCTGTAACACTCCACTTTTTGGAATCCAGAAAAACACAGTTGTTGGAGAGCCAAAAATCAGGGCCAACAAAAACTTTTTGAAATGCTTCACTAATGCTTGTGTTTCACTTCCCATTGCATTGTTTGACTTTGTGTGCTTTGTTGTTTGTGATTGTTAACACCTAATAGTAACCTTGTGAGCACAACCTACTTAAACCTTACCCCTTGTGATCAAGTCATGACAAGAGAACTCACCACCTTCATCTACCACCTTATTTTGGGCAAACACTTTTAAATATGTTTTGGTTTTAGCAACAACCCAAATGCCTACTATTTGAGAAAGTAAAAGTATTTAAGTGTTTCCAAAACTATGGAGATCTATGTACTATCTCCTAGGTGCCCAATTCTTTGGAAAAGAATATCAAGATGCGATTTAACCCTATTTTCTGAAATCTTGTCATGATTATGTCTAGAAGCACCTCACAAATAAATTGGATTGCTTAGAAAATTGATTGCTTATTAATTTGCTTGATTTGTTGATAATGAATGACTTGTGTTGATTTTTATGTGTGGCTGCTCCTTTTTGTGTATGTGACTTGCTTGTCTTGAATTCATCATCCTTGTGGCTGTTGTGTGTTAGTGGGTAGCAAAACAAGAAACTAGCTTGTATCAAGTTTTTATTCTTCAAATTATGTCAAATTCAAATTCTGCCCTATCTTCCTTTATGTTAAAGGATACCATTTCTAGAGCTTCACAAATATCACAAATCTTGTTAATTACTACAATGCACCATCTTAGATCCCTTGTACTCCATCTTATCTTGCTATCCAAGCTGGAACTTGAATCTTTCAAATTCACTTGCTTATCTTTCCATGTTCACCTTGTGGCCTAGTCAAATCAATGACCATTTGCTCCTGTGATCTTTACCATTTTTGCACCTCTGGAAATATTTGAAATATTTTTCCTTCTTCAAATGCACCTACATAGATCTCATCTACTTCATCTTATCTATCCATTAAAATCAATTTTGTCTTATTTGGAATTTGTGTGCTTAGTTATCCATGATGCTTTTGTGTGCTAGTCAAAACAGTGGCCTTTCTCTCCAGTATTTTATACCATTTTGTAACCTATGGCTTTATTCGAAATCTTGGCCATCTTGACAATTCACCAGTTGTTCACGCACCCTTGGCACCACATCTCGACATCCATTCTTGTAACACCCCAATTTTTCTAGACTTAAAATTGTGGTGTTAAGTTAGAATTTTCAGGGTTAGCAAAAACTTTTGGTTGCACTTAGATAAACCATGCTTGAATTTTCTTTGTGAACTTACTTACTTTGCATTATCTCTTTAGGGTTGGTTGATGCAAGTAGTATCAAGTTTACCTCTTTTGCTAACTCAATTTTATTTTTGGGGTGATCTACATGTTTGTTAACACTTAGCAAATCCAGGGCAGCATGTTAAGCATTCCTTGACTTGTTTTTGACTTGCATTTTCTACAAGTTGATCCTTGTCACCTTTGTTTGCAAATCAGGACTTTGGTTGATGGTTGACACCTTGCTTAGTCACTTAAACATCTAGGGTTAGAGGGCTAGTCAAACCAGTGACCTTTTTGACTTGTGTTGGATACACTTTTGCACATCTCACCCTAAGCAAACCAGAACCCCTTTTGGCAATGCACTTGCACCCCTCTTTTCTCTGTCATCTTTGCTTGCTAGGAAAATTCTCTTGATCCATCCTTAAGCCTCTGCTTGCTTAATATTTAGTGATGAACATAGCCTCAAGTTAATCCTGTGCACTTCTCTCTAATCACCTAAACCCACCTAAAACTCTACTCCCTCTCTCTCCCCAACGTTCCTCTGCTGGTGACAAGGAGAGAGACACCATCCCTCCCCCTTGGCCCCACTTGCCAGCCCCCTGCCGCCCCTCTCCTCCACTCTCCTCTCTCCTTTTCTCAAACCGACCAATGGAGCATCACTCCCCTCTCCACCACTGGCCAGGCCACGTCCATCCCGACCACCTCCTCTCTGTCTCCCTCTCCACCGCCCACTCGAGCCAATGGACGAGCCCGAAGCTCCTCTCTCTCCCCCACACCCAAAATGACCTAAACCGGAGTCGACCCACCTCTCTCTCCCCCGTCCACCTCTTTGCTCCATTCCACTCCCCAGGGACGCACACACACCCCCTCTCCGCCCTCACGAAGCCACGCCCGAGCCCTTGCTCTCTGCTCCTCGAGAGACGAAGGTTGAGCTTCGACCACCGCCGGTGTCGGGCTGCTCTTGCCGACGTTTCTCTCCCTCTTTCTCTGCCATTTTTGGCCTGTCGAGCTCCCCTCTTCAAGACCTAACCCCAGCCCCCTTTGTTTTGTCCAGAGGAGGTCCAAGCACGCCGCCCCGACCTCGACCCGTGGAGAACGCCGCCGCCGTCGCCATGGACTCCGGCGATGCATGCGGCGCCTGAGGACATCGCCGAGCTCGCCATCCCCTCCTCCTTCGACCCCGACCTCTCCCACTGCCGTGCGCAAGCCCTAGGTGAGCGCCTCACCGCCGCGCCATTTCCCTCTCTCTGCCCCGCCACGCGCGCGTCGCGCTGGAGACGACGAAGGAGAACCGTCGATCTCCAGATAGACGGCCCCGTTTGAATCGGCCGCCCGTTGACCGTTCTCCGCGGAGAGCGCGCGCTCCGCGCCGTGCTGGGCCGGTCCGGTCCGCCTGCGGCCCATGTCCACGCTGGCCACGGCCAGATCTGGCCCAGCGCTAGCCCGTAGATTTTTTTTTCTCTAGGTTTTATTGTTTTTAGTTTCTGTATATTGTTTGTGCTTAGATTAATTAATTTGTGGTAGATTTGTTAGTGTTTAAGCTTTAGGATAAATTTTGTGTGGTTCTTGTGTGTTTTCTAAAACATGCAGAGCCAGTGTTGCATAAAGATCTTTTATAGTTTGTGCTGTGCATTAAATCTAGTAAAAAGTATGTTTAACACTCAAATTGGGATATCTTGAGCTAGGATGATCCAAACAGAGTGAATCCAATTTCTACAGGAAGATAAAATCAATACCTTGCCTTAGAAATTACTCTTGCATGCAGGAGTTTCCTAAAACTAGAGTTGTAGTATTTTTAGTTTTAGGACCAGTAGCACTTGAGGCATTTTTAGCTCTCAAATGAAAAATGTTTTGTATGCAAATCCAATTGTCTTAGCTTGGTATGATTGTTAGGTGTACTGTGGTAGAAGGATATATTTTTAGGAGCATTATTTTAGGACTTGTGGATGTTTCCCCAAAAACAGTAACATTGCTACTATTAAAAGCTCCATTTTAATTGATTGTCTTTATTTGTTTATGTTTAGGGTTGTTTTAGTTGTTTTATCCAGAGGATGTTTGTGTGTTAAAATGCTTGTTTTCTAGTTTGATTACTTTAGATTGTTGTCAACCCGCTTCTTAGAAGTTGACGATAGTTCCGCTTAATTTTCCTGTACGATAGAACCGCGAGAGGAGGAGCAATACGTGGGAGCTGAACCTGTCTACGAAGAAGAACAAGACCACGGACACTTTGCTGAGCAAGGCAAGCCACCTCACCACCCTAATGAAATCCTATTATTTATACCAAGCATGTTTTGGTTTTCAAAATAAAATGATGCATGTCTTATTTCTTCTGTGGCATTTTGCCACCCAAAACTATTTAAAAAAATATTGTTTGGCCAAAGATATCTACTAGTATATAATAGGTTTTATAAAAATAAGTCTTTACTTGAGAAACCTTCTACTGAAGGCGCTATCAAGAAAATTATATTTTCTAGTAGTATATCCTTATGATCTTACCTCAAAACTATAGGATGGGAGCCTGGTTTTGACGAAATGTTTTCGGAAGAAACCCGAGTCGCTGGGAGCGATCGGCGAGAAAGTATTTTATAAAACCCATGTTGCTGGGAGCAAATGGAGATGTTCATGAAAACCCGAAGTGCTGGGAGCATTCGGTGAGTTTACGAAAACCCGAGCTGCTGGGAGCAGTCGGAGGTGGAGATGTTTTTGAAAAACAAAGTACTGCCCTAGCGGCCGCCCGAACAATTAACCCGTGCAACCACACTACCTGAGATGGGTAGGGCTTAGCCGGAAGCTTGTTCATTTTAGTACGGAGGATCTCATACTTCTATAAGGGTTAGAGTCCCTCGAAGCCGGGTTGCCGTCTGTACGAGGCAATACACATGTGGAGGGTCCGCGCCGGACGATTACGTTGGGTCCCCTGCTGTGGCGGTGTGGCGTCCTGAGAGAGAGACCAGGGGTCTAGGGGAGCACACGGTGCCGAGGGGAATAAACCTATCGGGAGACCTCTGTACTAGGGTGGATTAGTGGAAAGCTTTGATCAGGTTATCCGGACCCCCGCATACTGTCGTATGACGGGCCGTGGCAGACACGGCGGAATGACCGTTTGGTGTGGTGAAAGTGCACCACCTCTGCAGAGTGTAAATCTATTCGAATAGCCGAGTCCTCGGTCATGGACGGTTGGAAAGGTCCCCGATCTAGGCGTACGGGCAATTTTTTTTTATGTTTTCAAAAGAAAAGTGGTTTTCTCGGTGGAACAAGGAGACATCAAGAAGGTACCTGGGAGGTACGGATTTTGGGAGAAGATGGTTGGTCTCGGGGAGACAACTCAGTCTGATCTCGGGGAAAGGAAAAAGGGGTATCCCCATCCTAGTGACTTTGAAAAAATTTACAAAGTGTTTTACAAAAAGGTGGAAATAGTACATGCTATTCCTACAAGAGAGAATTCTATCTCTAAATGTTTTGTTTAACAAGGATATGGAGATGTTGTAATCTCTATGTCAAAAAGCATCGTTTGCGAAAACTAAGCCCTATAGCATTATATAGCAGCTATCCCAGTTTTTCGAAAACGTTTTATTGCATTACCATGAAAACTTAAGCCTTGAGGTGGTATTGCGAGTACGTAATTGTACTCATATGGCTGTGTCCCTGGATATTCAAACGTCCAGATTTCTACGAGGAGGTCTATGCCGAAGAGGAGGAGTATGTCGACGACTACGCCGCTTAGCTGTCACCGGTCAACTGCACTTGTGGGATTGCGTCTGTTGGAGACGAGGGTCGACGCGAACCACGAGCTTCCGCTGTATCGTAGTTAATTTCATCCTGCGCGACGATGAATTGCAGACTTGGTCATGTGACCACTTTGTGTTGTAAGACTATTATTCGTACGACTTGAATGATGTAACTCTTGATACCATGTTGGTTATGTGATTGCGATGCACTGATCATTGGGATCGTGATCTATTTTACATAACGTGGACATCTCGGACTTCGGTACGAGGGGTCCTTACAATTCTGTCCATTGCTCTTAATTTGTCCTTTTATTAACTTTCCTCTCATGGTTTTGAGGCCTAATTAATAATCTCCTGTTTTCACCATTTTCTTGTGAAATATAATATTTTCAAAATAGTTGTTCATTAAAAATCACTTCTGTGATCCAAATTATATACCCTCTCATCCCAATTCAAAAATATTTGTTTTGGAAGCATTTTCTTATTTATTATAATTTTTCTACCAAAAGGCCAGAGATGGATATTAAAATATTTTGTGAATAAAAGTATTTCCAAAATTCTTAGCAAAATTACTCAACATTCCTATGGTCATATGTGACCCCTTTATTCAAAAATATTTGCTTGTATTACTCCAAATTTTGGAGAAAACACTCAAAAATAGATACAGCAGTGTTTGGAAATTTCAAAGTTTTCAAAGAAAACAATTTCAGAAACATGTGAGACCACCCCTAGACTCCATTTTTCATTCTCTACCTCTTAGACATGTTTTCACACATGTGTTATGTTCAACGTTTTGGATAAAATGACCAAAACCTTCTCTGCCCCCAACGTGGATGTCATTGGATTCCTCTTATCCTGGTAATTTATCCCTCTCTCTCTGTATCCTCCTTGCACCCTAGCGCAGTAAACTTCTGTGTTAGCATCCTGGACATAATTCCTACACCCCTACTCTCTCCTAGCTTCTTGATTAGAGAAAAGCAATCATCATTTTCTTAGGGCAGAGCACTTGACCACCACCTCCTCGTCCAATCCACGCCCTCGTTCCACCTCGGGAGAGAGCAACGCGCCAGCACTCTCCCCTCTCGTCCTTTACCTCGCTGGCGAAGCACCACTCCCCCTCGATGCCCTCACCTCTCTGCCCGAGCACCGCCGAGACCCTCCAGCGCGCGGTGACCACGTCACAGTGCGCACGCGCGTTCTGACCAAACCATACCGCGTACCGCTCCCTTCCCTCGTCCTCGTGCACGCCCAGCTCCTCTGAGACCCCCACAACACCGCCCGGCTCACCCAATCGCCAGCCCGTGCTCTCTCCGCTCCTGCCCGTGCACACCGTGCACCATGGACCGGCCTCCCCCTCGTTTTAAGCCACGGGCCATCTTCTCACCCTCTCTCCTTGTCCATTCTAATCGCACACCACCCTCTGTCGTCCAGGAAATGAGAGCAAGCTCTCTCGTGCTCTAGCCCGGTGGAGCTAGGGTTTTCTCCCTCGCGGCCACCACCTTGCCGGGAAGATTGCGAGCGACTCCGTCCCCCGTTCCTCTCAATTTTTGCACCTCCGTGTTCCCCTTGTTCTTCTCTTCCTCATGCTCCGTTTCTCTTTGTCCAGGAAACCACGGAGCCGTCGCCACCGTCCAGTGCCCGTCGCGGACGACCTCGACCGCGCCATCCACTGGGAGCCTGCCGGTAAGATCTGCTGCCACCCACGCCTTCCCCAAGCTCTCCGCACCTCTTTTCCATCCTCTCCTTCGACACGCAGAAGCACTAGGTGAGAAAATCATCCTCACCCGTGTTCTAGGGTTCGGCATCGGGTCTGTGCGCGTCACGGTGGAGAAGACAACCATCGGCCGTTGATCTCCGCATCCACGGCTCTGTTTGAACCAGGCGTCGTCTATTCATGGACGTCGATCTGGAGATCGACGGCGACTTACCCCTTCGCCTGCACGCGCTCCGTGATGACCCACAAGTATAGGGGGTGTATCGTAGTACTTTCAATAAATAAGAGTGTCGAACCCAACGAGGAGCAGAATGTGTTGACAAGCAGTTTCGGTCAAGGTTTCACTGTAAACACTAGCAGACAAGTTTTTAGGGGTTTTTGATATAGAAGATAAATAAAATACAATTAAATAAAAGACAGTAAACACTAGCAGAATGTGTTGCCCGATCCTTTTTAGAGCAAAGGATAAGCCGGTTGGTTTACTTATGATGACAAAATGTTCTTCAGGACACACAGGAATTTAGTCAAGTGCTTTCGCTTCATACACTTGATTAATCTTTATTGTTTTGATAAGTGTTGTGTGGGTGAACCTATGCTAATGCACCGCCCTTACTTGGACTAATACATACTTGTGATTATACCCCTTGTTAAGCATCCGCAATTACAAGAAAGTAATTAAGATAAATCTAACCACAGCCTTAAACTCTGAGATCCTACACTCCCTCGTGCACCGGTTTACTAACGGGGGTTTAGGTTTCTGTCACTCCGGCAACCCCACAATTAGCGACCAACTACACAATGCATTCCCCTAGGCCCATAAAGGTGAAGTGTCATGTAGTCGACGTTCACATGACACCACTAGAAGAATAACACCACAACTTAAATATCAAACCATTAAATATTACTCAACATAATTCCACTACTAGCGACAAGACTTTCCCATGTCCTCAAGAACTAAACGAACTACTCACAAGACATCATATGGATCATGATCAGAGGTAATATAATGATGAATAACAATCTGGACATAAACTTTAATTCACCGATAAAACTCAATAGCATCAACCACAAGGAGTAATTAACACCGGGAGAGTTCCCCCTATGAACTAGACAAAGTATAGCCCTAGATGTTATAGCGGAACGAAGTGGAGCGGCGGTGATGATGGTTATGGCGGTGGAGATGATGATGATGATCCCGATGAAGTCCAGCGTGATGACGATGACGATGGCGATGATTTCCCCCCTCCGGGAGGGAATTTCCCCGGTAGATTTCTCCCTGCCGGAGAGCTTTTTCTCTCTCTGTTGTTTCCGTCCCGTGGAGGCGGTGGAATATTTCCTCGGGCCCCTTCTGAAGATTAGGGTTGAGGAGGTCATGTACGCGAAGGGGGAGCGCCAGAGGTGGGCCAGGGGCCCCACACCATGCTTCGGCGCGGGCCCCATGGTGGCCACGCCCTAGGGTGGTGTGGGCCCCTCGTGGCCCATCTCAGCCTCCCCTTTTGGCTGACTCCGTCTTCTGATAAAATAGGAGCTTCTGTATATTCGTCGTGGTTTTTGGAACTCCAGAAAATATAGTGTCTTGACGGTGCTTTTTCCAGCTGAAATCTGACTCCGGCAGTTAATTCTCCAATAATCATCAAACATGCAAAATAAGATAAAATAACATAAGTAACACATCTTAATATGAAATATATCAATGAATAACAGTAAATTATGATATAAAATAGTGATGTAAAATGGACGTATCAACTCCCCCCAAGCTTAGACCTCGCTTGTCCCCAAGCGAAAGCTGAGCTCAGTAAACAAGACCACAGGTTTATGGAGTGAAGCGTCGATAATAAAGAATACGGACAAGAAGCATCAGTATTTACTTAACAACACTAATCATTTTAAACAGCAACTACTCTTCATATAACTTAACTTGAACATGAGTAATGAAACAACCACAATAAAGGTGCACGAAGGAGATTATAAATTAGTGATGGCACACTTCATTCTTAGTCATAGAACAATAAGCAATTCAAACTTATCTTTCGAAAGGAGTCTTTATACTAGAGCTTATATTGCAGAACTTACATGCTCAATCATCACACTTTCTTTACAGTCATTGATAACTTTCAAAGTTATATTCTTAGAGGCAAAGGTCTTTGTACTAAGACAAGGAAGGATAAAAGACATGATTGAAAATATTAATGCTATATATGGTTGAATCACAACAACTCAAATGCTTACTCAAGGAGGAAGGAAATAGGTGTACTGACTCAACATGAAAAGTAAAAGTAAGGCCCTTCGCAGAGGGAAGCAGGGATTAAATCATGTGCTAGAGCTTTTTAATTTGTGAAATCATATAGAGAGTAGAAATTAAGTTTCGAGAGGTGTTTGTTAATTGGTCAACGAATCAGTAGTAGACAGTACGATATTACCCTTGCCAACCAGGCTTTTTAAGAGCAGCTCCCATGAAGGACGTTATTTCTACCAGCAAGGCAGATCATCCCTCTTTTCTTTTTTGTTTACACATGCAGATGTTTCACTGAGTATTCAGTTGACAAAATGTGAAGAGATTAACGGTTAAAGTTGTAATTAATTGGGACTGGGCACCCCGTTGCCAGCTCTTTTTGCAAAATTAACAGATAAGCGGATGTATATGCCGCTAGTCTGGAGGTAAAGTCTGTTTGACAAGTGAAATAAAGACATCTACCACGTCCTCATGAGCTTGGTAAACATTGAGACAAAAAGGAGTAATAACAATTTTGAATAGATTAAAGGTAGCACATGACAAATTTACTTGGAGTGGCGGTTAAATACCACATATAGGTAGTTATGGTGGACACAGATGGCATGGATTTTGGCTCAAGGATTTGGATGCACGAGAAGCATTCCCTCTCAGTACAGGGGTTAAGGCTAGCAAGGTCGGGTGGCAAGCATAAGAGTTGAGGGATACACCCAAATATACATGTAATAAGAGCAATCATGCAATCTTCCTTGTAAGTACAAATATTTTAACTCAAGAATGCTAATCTCATTGGCTAGCAAGAAAGAAAGATAATGGGATAATATTTTTGCATGTAATTCCCTCCTTCTACTTAAGTTTTCAAAGTATTGTTGCTGCTGACCAATGCTAAGTTTGCCATAACCAATCTAATTTACTTGATGTACCCAAAAGTGACGGCAATACCAATGACAAGATCAGCATATAAAGAGGATTTGCATGCTAAAATAAAATGTACCGAAAGTAAAGGTGAAACTTCTCATTAATATTCTAAACAAAGACACACGCACACCAACGGATACATAGATAACTAAAGGAGTGACACTCCACATTGCAAACCATGTTATAAGATAACTTCTCTACTCATGATATGACCACGAAATTGTAAAAGCAAAAAGATAAAGATGATACTGGGCACTCCCCCAAGCTTGGAACAAGCCAAGGGAGTGCCATTACCCCTTGACGATTCAAACTTGATCTCTTGGTGGTGAAGGAGACTAGTTTTGGTTTTGAAGATCATAGATTTGCGCTTGCAAATTGGACGTGGTTTCACTGAACGCGAAGATATCATCCCATAGCTTGCTAGTCTCCTTCCTGTGTTCAGCAATAAGCTCATCAATAATCTTGTGGTTGATCTGCACTCTGCGCTCTATCATCTTCTGGTACGGAAGACTTCATGCTCTACTTCTTCTAGCCTGGCCTTCATGTCCCCTTCAATCTTGGGTCCTTTGACATCTTCTTGGACAAGGACTCCATCCACAAGTCGCATCTCTTGTAGGTGCTGCTTCAGCTCATTGATGTACGGGTCGACGACGCTCTTGAAGAAGGTATCCTTTGGGGCCTCGGACGAAGACGTTGTTCAAATGTTGGAGCTAACCCTGGCAGAAACAGCTCGAAAACAAAACACGACAAAAACACGATATACGGACCTCGGGAGATCCGGGTGAATATATAGCAGAAAGTTTAACAACAAAAGGAAGGTACAGGTCGAAACGGGGTCGGAGACGGGCTCCGAGGCGCCCACACCATGCCTCGGCGCGGCCAGGGTGGGGCCCGCGCCCAGGGGTGGTGTGGTGCCCTCAGGCACCGTTTCCTACCCTTTTTCGACTCATAATTTTCTATATTAAGTAAAAACAACAAATATTAAAGTTGGAAAGTCAAACGCGAACTTTTTCTTACCGAAACTGGTACCTGAATTTGGCTTTTTATAAAATCCTC
This sequence comes from Poa pratensis, assembly GCA_947311845.1. Lineage (NCBI taxonomy): Eukaryota > Viridiplantae > Streptophyta > Magnoliopsida > Poales > Poaceae > Poa > Poa pratensis. Next base: position 38,820,686 of record CAMZMU010000045.1, read on the forward strand.
TAGAGTTACCACTTGAATAATATCAACATCTTCGTTATAAGAATCTCCAGAAATGTAATGCTTGAGTCTTTGACCATTAACCACTTGTGGTCTGTCCCATCTAGTGAATTAATTTTATGCACCTGAGCGATAGACTTCCTCAACAACATAAGGTCCTTCCCATTTTGAAAGTAATTTTCCTGCAAAAAATCTGAGACGAGACCTATACAATAAAACTTTTTCACCTACGTTAAATTCTCTCTTAGAATTCTCTATCATGCCATTGCTTAACTTTCTCTTTAAAAGCCTAGCATTTTCATAAGCTTCACTTCTCCATTCATCTAAAGAGCTCAAATCAAGTAACCTCTTTTTACCAGCAAGTTTAAAGTCTCTATTAAGTTCTTTACGCCCAATAGCTTTATGTTCTAATTCTAGAGGTAAATGACAAGCTTTTCCGTAAACCATTTTGTAAGGAGACATTCCCATAGGATTTTTATAAGCAGTTCTATAAGCCCACAAAGCATCATTAAGCTTTAGCCCAATTTTTTCTAGATTTATTAACAGTCTTTTGCAAAATAGATTTAATCTCTCTATTTGATAATTCTACTTGACCACTTGTTTGAGGATGATAAGGTGAGGAAATTCTATGATTAACATCATACTTAGCAAGAGTTTTCTAAAAGCACCATGGATAAAATGAGAACCACCATCAGTCATGAGATATCTAGGCACACCAAACCTTGGAAAATAATATCTTTAAGCATTTTTAATGATGTCTCACCATCAGCACTAGATGTTGGTATAGCTTCTACCCATTTAGTAACATAATCAACAGCAACAAGTATATGAGTATAACCATTTGAAGGAGGAAAAGGACCCATAAAGTCAAATCCCCAACAGTCAAAAGGTTCAATAACAAGAGAATAATTCATAGGCATTTCATTACGTCTACTAATTACCACCTTTGACATTCATCACATGATAAAATAAATTTTCTTGCATCTCTAAAAAGGTAGGCCAATAAAAACCTGATTGTAGAACCTTTTGTGCAGTTCTATCTCCAGCATGATGTCCTCCATAAGCACTTCCATGGCATTTGCTCAATATTTCTTTTGTTCATACTCAGGAACACATCTTCGCATAATGCCATCTACTCCTTCTTTATAAAATGTGGGTCATCCCAAAAATAATGCCTCAAATCATAAAAGAACTTTCTTCTTTGCTGAGCTGTAAAGGTCGGAGGCAAATACTTGGCAACAATAAAGTTAGCATAATCAGCATACCAAGGACTTTCGCGTGAGCTTACCTTTATCGCAGCCAATTGTTCATTTGGAAAACTATCATTAACAGGTATAGGATCATCTGAAATATTTTCTAATCTAGACAAATTATCAGCAACAGGATTTTCAGCACCTTTCCTATCTACAATATGTAAATCAAACTCTTGCAGTAAAAGTACCCATCTTATAAGCCTAGGCTTAGCATCTTTCTTTTCCATAAGGTATCTAATAGCAGCATGATCAGTGTGAATAGTAACTTTTGAATCAACAATATAAGGTCTAAATTTATCACAAGCAAAAACAACTGCTAAAAATTCCTTTTCAGTAGTAGCATAATTCTTTTGAGCGGCATCAAGTGTTTACTAGCATAATGAATAACATTTAACTTCTTGTCTACCGCTGTCCAAGAACAGCTCCTACAGCAAAATCACTAGCATCACACATTATTTCAAAAGGTAAAGTCCAATCAGGAGGTTGAACAACAGGAGCTGTGATTAAAGCCTTTTTTAGAGTTTCAAAAGCTTCCTTGCAATCATCATCAAAAACAAAAGGTACATCTTTTTGAAGAAGATTAGTGAGGGGTTTTGAAATTTTAGAGAAATCTTTAATAAACCTCCTATAGAAACCGGCATGACCAAGAATACTACGGATACCTTTCACATCCCTGGACAGGGCATTTTCTCGATTGCTTCAACTTTAGCTCTGTCCACTTCAATACCTCTTTCAGAAATTTTTGTCCAAGACAATTCCTTCATTAACCATGAAATGACATTTCTCCCAATTAAGAACAAGATTAGTCTCCTCACATCTCTGCAAAACTTTATCAAGATTGTGCAAGCAATTATCAAAGAAGTTCCATAGACGGAAAAATCGTCCATGAATACTTCCACAATTTCTTCACAAAAACCATGAAAAATAGCAGACATGCATCTTTGAAACGTAGCAGGAGCATTACACAAACCAAAAGGCATACGTCTATAAGCATAAGTTCCATAAGGACAAGTAAAAGTAGTTTTCTCTTGATCTTGTGCTTTAACAGCAATTTGTGAAATCCAGAATAACCATCAAGGAAACAAAAATGAGTTTTCTTAGACAACCTTTCTAACATTTGATCAATAAAAGGCAAAGGATAGTGATCTTTCTTAGTTACTTTATTGACCTTTCTAAAATCAATGCACATCCTATATCCAACTACTACTCTTTGAGGAATAAGTTCATCATTTTCATTTGGCACAACAGTAACTCCTCCTTTCTTAGGGACACAATGCACAGGACTTACCCATCTACTATCAGCAATAGGATAAATTATACCAGCATCAAGAAGTTTTAATACCTCATTTCTTACCACTTCTTTCATCTTAGGGATTAAACGACGCTGATGCTCAACAACAGGTTTTGCATCAGGTTCAATGTTGATGGCATGTTGACATATAGTAGGAGAAATCCCCTTTAAATCATCCAAGGTATCCATAGCTCCTCGATGTTTCTTTAATACTTCTAATAACCTTGCTTCTTCATTACCTGAAAGTTTAGAACTAATAATAATAGGATATACTTTCTTTTCATCAAGATAAACATATTTAAGATTATCAGGCAAAGGTTTTAAATCGAAACAGGATCTTCCTTAGGAGGTGCAGAGGTACCCAAATCTTCTACAGGCAAATTATGCTTAAGTATTGGTGGTTGACGAAGAAAGGCATTGTCAATCTCATTTCTTCTTCCATAAATACTCACTTTCGTGTTCCTCCATGTATTGCTGCAAGGCATTGTTAGGAGCAAAGCAACAGAAGCAAGTTGTTCAATTTTAATCCTCATTAGGTAATTCAGTTTCATAAAGTTTTTACCAAACTTAGAAAATTAAACTCATAAGATTCTCCATCAAATTTAGTATAAATTTTCTCTTTCTTACAGTCTATAATGCACCACATGTATTTAAGAAAGGTCTACCAAAAATAATGGGACAGTTTTACTAGCAACAGAACCAAGTACTAGAAAATCAGCAGGGTATTTAGTCTTACCACATAAAACTTCAACATCTCTCACAATACCAATTGGGAGATAGTTTTCTATTAGCAAGCTGAATAACCACATCAATATCCTCAAGTTCACAAGGACCAATTTCATGCATAATTTCTTTATAAAGATCAAAAGGATAGCACTAGAACTTGCACCAATATCACATAAACCATAATAGCAATGTTCTCCTATTTTGACTGAAAGCACAGGAACACTTGTTTTCCTAGCTCTACCGGGATGTGAAACAATATTAGAGGCATCTTCACAAAAGATAATATGTCCTCCTTCTACATTTTCAGTTACCAAATCCTTTACTATTGCTATTGGGTTCAACCGTTATTTGTTCAGCAGGTTCTAAGCTTTCTTTGCACTTTTATTAACCACACTAGCTATTATAGAATGTTCCTTAACTTTAACAGGAAAAGGTTTTCTCAATATAAGGTTCTGGCAAAATGTGATCAACAGTATGAACTTCAATGTTTTTAATAGGCAGAATTAGTATTATCTTTATAAGGTACATGGTACTTATTGCAACTTTCTTTAGGAACATCAAGATAAGAGGCAAAAGCCTTATAACAGTTTGCAATAACTTGAGAATCAAGACCATACATATCATAGAGATTACGAAAATTATCAGTATTCATAAAAGTTTTAATGCATTCATAATCATACTTTATACCTGATTCTCTACCTTTGTCGTTCTCCCATCCTTCAGTATTTTCCTCAATCCGATCAAGAAGGTCCCATTTAACTTCTCTTTATTACGTAAATGATCCCAACAAGAGGTATCCAATAGAGTTTTATCTTGAAGAGAAAGCCTTGCATAGAAGTTATCAATAACAATATTACCAGGAAGCTCATGAATGGGGCATTTGAGCATTAATGATTTCAATCTCCCCCACGCTTGGGCAATACTCTCCATCATGAGGCCAAAAATTATATATATGATTCCGATCTTGATGAATTTCACTAGGAGGATAAAATTTAGAGTAAAAGAGAGGCACAATTCCTCCCAGCCAATAGAACGCCATTCTTCAGCATCTATACCATTTGCAGCTCTGCCTCAGTGATATAGAGAACAATTTCCTTTGACTCTTCCATTGAAATACCTGCACACTTGAACAACTCGCATAATTCATGTATAAAAGCAAATGATCCCAGGAGGGACAGTTCCATCTCCTGCATAGCGGTTATTCGTAACACGTTCAACAATTTTCATAGGTATTTTAAATGGAATTACTTGATCAGGTGGCCTTCTACTACCGTAGCAGTAGTAGTAGCATTCCAAACAGGGATTCAAATGGAGATCTCTCCATAATGAAATAAGTAGCAAGCAGAAATAAAAACAGCACTACAGTAAAAGTTTCCCTTACCAATTCCACTTACCAATAGCGCTTCACTCCCCGGCAACGGCGCCAGAAAATAGTCTTGATGACCCACAAGTATAGGGGGTGTATCGTAGTACTTTCGATAAATAAGAGTGTCGAACCCAACGAGGAGCAGAAGGTGCTGACAAGGAGTTTCGGTAAAGGTTTCACTGTAAAACTAGCAGACAAGTTTTTAGGGGTTTTTGATATAGCAGATAAATAAAATGCAAGTAAATAAAAGACAGTAATAATAATTGCAGCGAGTGGCCCAATCCTTTTTAGAGCAAAGGACAAGCCGGTTGGTTTACTTATGATGACAAAATGTTCTTGAGGACACACGGGATTTAGTCAAGTGCTTTCGCTTCACAGTTGATTAATCTTTATTGTTTTGATAAGTGTTGTGTGGGTGAACCTATGCTAATGCACCGCCCTTACTTGGACTAATACATACTTGTGATTATACCCTTGCAAGCATCCGCAGTTACAAGAAAGTAATTAAGATAAATCTAACCACAGCCTTAAACTCTGAGATCCTACACTCCCTGTGCACCGGTATACTAACGGGGGTTTAGGTTTCTGTCACTCCGGCAACCCCACAATTAGCAACCAAATACACAATGCATTCCCTAGGCCCATAAAGGTGAAGTGTCATGTAGTCGACGTTCACATGACACCACTAGAAGAATAACACCACAACTTAAATATCAAACCATTAAATATTACTCAACATAATTCCACTACTAGCGACAAGACTTTCCCATGTCCTCAAGAACTAAACAAACTACTCACAAGACATCATATGGATCATGATCAGAGGTGATATAATGATGAATAACAATCTGGACATAAACTTTAATTCACCGATAAAACTCAATAGCATCAACCACAAGGAGTAATTAACACCGGGAGAGTTCCCCCTATGAACTAACAAAGTATAGCCCTAGATGTTACAGCGGAACGAAGTGGAGCGGCGGTGATGATGGTGATGGCGGTGGAGATATGATGATGATCCCGATGAAGTCCAGCGTGATGACGATGACGATGGCGATGATTTCCCCCCTCCGGGAGGAATTTCCCGGCAGATTTCTCCCTGCCGGAGAGCTTTTTCTCTCTCTGTTGTTTCCGTCCCGTGGAGGCGGCGGAATATTTCTCGGGCGCCCCTCTGAAGATTAGGGTTGAGGAGGTTATGTACGCGAAGGGGGAGCGCCAGAGGTGGGCTAGGGGCCCCACACCATGCCTCGGCGCGGGCCCCATGGTGTCCGCGCCCTAGGGTGGTGTGGGCCCCTCGTGGCCCATCTCAGCCTCCCCTTTTGGCTGCCTCCATCTTCTGATAAAATAGGAGCTTCTGTATATTCGTCGTGGTTTTTGAAACTCCAGAAATATAGCGTCTTGACGGTGCTTTTTCCAGCTGAAATCTGACTCCGGCAGTTAATTCTCCAATAATCATCAAACATGCAAAATAAGATAAAATAACATAAGTAACACATCTTAATATGAAATATATCAATGAATAACAGTAAATTATGATATAAAATAGTGATGCAAAATGGACTTATCACTCCGTCGCGGGCTGGCCCGGTGCAGTTCGGCCTAGCTCGCCGCAGATCTGGCCCGTGACCTTTTTTCTGTCATGTTAATTCTTTTATCCACGGATCTGTTTCAGGCACCTAGGTTTAAATCCATTTAAATTAGTTTAAATTTGGTTTTTGCCAAACCAAAAATCACAGTGCTACTAGTATGTTTTTCTGACCACATGCAACTTGCAAAGTTGAAAAATATGAACTAGTGTGGCCTTGAAAAATGTTTTGCTGTCACTGGTCTGAAACACTGTTTCATCAATAACTTGAGTTTGGTTAATCCAAATTCAGTGAATCCAATTGTTTTGGAAAGCCCTTGTGAATATCTCTCACTAGAATTTTACCCCATATTAATTGATGCCAAGAATAAAAGTTATGTGCAAAGTAAGATTCTTCCAGAACCAACTTTAAATGTTTTTCATAATTTCTGTGAATAAAATTTTGGACTAAATCCAATTGAGTTGGTTTCTAATAGTATCAGAGAGCCCAAATCTAACTTGGCATGATTGTTTGATTAACAAAAAATTAGGTGGAATATTTAGTAAAAGTGCTGTTTCTGCCTCTAATAAAAGGAGTTAATTTAAATGCCCTTATTATGAAATGTTTTTTCTGTTTATTGCTGAATGTTTTGGTACTGTAACATGCTTGTTACTGTTGTTTACCTTATTGGTATATGTTAGTACTGTTAGTGGCTTGTGTTAGGCTTGATTTGAGTTAAGCATGTGTTGCTAAGTGGTAATTGAAAACTTTAACAATTGCTTAATTATGCTTGTGTTGTTTGATAACTTATATGAGCTAAATAACCACTTTCAACTAAGAATGGTAGCTACTGGTTGTTCAATTTTATTAGCAATGCTTAGTCTTGCAAGTTAATAGTAACCCCAAAATATTACCTAATCACTACTTTAACCTCACATGGGAAATTAATAGTGATGTGGATGCCAAACATGTGTGTGACTAATATTTTTACCTTGCTTGTTAAACTTGTTGTTTGAAACTAGCATAAATATGATTATTAGTCTCTCTCTTTAGTGTGAGAAATGCTTGCTTTTGTTAGTTGCCTTGTATTGGTCTAGCTTTGGTTGTCTTTGAGTTGTATACTAGCATGAGTATCTTGTTAATATCTCTCCTTTAGCATGTTAATACTTGTCATAGCTATCTGAATAGTTGCCAACTTAACCCTTATTATGTGAGTACCTTAGTGTTAGTTTATTCTAGCATGCTAGTGAGTTTTACCCCTGTTTTTATAAGTACCATGGTTGTGTATTTTGATAACATGTTTATAGTGGCAACATAATATACCTAGTATCGCTTTAACACTACGGACAAGACTAGTGTCCCTCTGGTTGCTAAACATGATTGTTTTGTGTTCTGGGATAGTCTCATGCTTGTTTGCTTGTTGTTTGTTCGAGCACCCTTGCGGCTTTACTAGTGTTTGATTGTGCTTTTCTTTTCTTTTACGACGTTAGATAACGATGGCGGATAGATAGCAGTTGAGGGATTATTTGAAGAAGGTTTGGAACATATCATGTTTCCCCAAGACCAGGGACAGACCAGGACCAAGGCAAGCCATCTCAAAAGCTTGCACCTTATCTACTTATTTTGTTTTACCAAATTACTATGTATATGTTATTGCATGCTTTACATCTGGGTATAATATATGAACCCACAACTCTGGTATACTCCAGACCCGTAGCAAAAACTGTAGGACCACCCTACCCACACACCCTTTTACTAGTCTAGGAAGGATGAAAATTCTAGGATGGGCACCCTTGTGTTGTTCTTGAAAAACAAGTGTATTTATGAAAAACCCTTGGGAAGGTGGGACCTTGCCTAAGTGGTGGTATGGATATGAAGGAGTGTTGGAAAAGTGTTTTTCTAAAAACGACACATAACCTAGTCTTCGCTGGACAACCATTACCGTACAACCACATTACTCCAAAAGGGTACGGGGCTTAACTAAAGCTTGTTTGTGTTAGTATGAGATTATACCTCAATTTGCTATAAGGGTTAGAGTCCCTTGAACCGAAATGTCGCCAGTAAAGTGAAACGGGACATACACAGAGGGGGATTAAGTTTACACCCCAAATGCAACAGTTGGGTCTCCTGCCATGGCGGTGTGATGTTTGGGGGTAACCGGATCGATACGGCCAACTCACTCGGTGCCGGGGAGAACAAACCCAATCGCAAAGGTAGTCTTATACTAGCATCGACATAGTGAAGGTTAGGACTGGTCATCTGATGTGTGCATGTTGTCTTGGACAGTCTGTGGGTGATTCACGGCGGATGTACCTAATCTTGTGGTGAAAGTGTACACACTCTGCAGAGTCAAAACTATTCGAATAGCCGCGTCCGCGGTCATGGACAGTTGAAAGGCCATGTAGCTAGCATTGTGTCGATGTTTTCAAAAATGGTGTGTGTTGGAAAGAAAGGGAATACTTGGAAGTACTGTATGGACTGAGAATGATCATACCTGGGAGGTACAGTGTTTTGAATTAAACACTTCGGAGGGGCCTTAGTCCCAGAAGTTTTGCAAAGAAAATATTTCCAAGAAGTTCTGCAAAGAAAAATCTTTCCTTTAAATGCTTTTACTAAAACCTCGATGATACATGTGATCTACGAGAGAAAAACTATATATCTTTTGAAGTATCTTTTTCGACAAAGATATAGAGATGTTGAGCAACCATGGTGAGTCTTCCATCCACCATGGGTAGTGAGTCCTAACTATAGCGTACCTACCACAGCCTCAAAAATCATACTTGCTTCTATTAGCTTGTTTTGGTTTGGTCTTGCGAGTACATTCAAATGTACTCATATTGGTTTTGTCCCTGGCTATTGTCTTAGCCAGACTCTAAAGAGGAGCAGTTCAGAGAAGAAGGCTTCAACGACGTCGATGCGAACTAGGGCGCTTCCCAGTCAGTTGCATGTAGGGTTATGGCAAGTGACTTGGGCTCCATGTTTGTTTTCATGATTCCGCTGCAAATATCTGTTGAAGCTTATTGACTTCACACAAGTAAGTATTTTTATTCGGTGTTTATTGATGTTCTTTTGATACCAGTTTGATTGTACTCAGCGACACACTGATTATGGGATCGCTGATGTTGTAGGCACAGGGTATTTCGGACAGCTAGTCCGGGGTCCCCACACAAGTACACCAGGAAAGCACTTAGTTAGAGAACACATTTTCTCTGCCAATCATAATATGTATAGTCTCGCAGTATCTATATACTTTATACCTATGTAGAGTTTGACATTCTATTGTCAGTCTGATGTCTTACTAACGCTTCCTACGACATTCGGTCTTTTCAGTCATCCAGATAGGTCTTCAACACAACACTTGTTGATTTCACCATCCTCTATAGATTCCAAATTTATCCTCAGTTTCTGTTAAACAATGAAGGATATATTTTTCCTTATAGTGAATTCCAAAAATTCACCTCAGTGCATGTTCTTCTTACAAGAACATAGGTCATACTATGTCGAGCACATACTATGGTTTTATATGATGCCACCTATTATAACAGTATAAAGGGGCAACATATCTTATAACCACTATTATCGTGTAGAAATCCACTAAATGTTTTAACTAGATTTCCAAGGACCTTTCCTTGGTTTATTCCATTATGACCTTTCAGAATCTAATCTAAGAAAAACATATCGACTTTTATTTAAACTTCCTTATTTATCTAAATAGACACCAACGTTTAAATCATTCACAACTTCATCATAATTCCATAATTACTTATAATTAATTCTACTAGTACCATCCATTATATGTCATTTACATACAAGGACATGATTTAAGCTTATCAAGCTCCCACTTAAATTATATACAAATGCCAAAATCTTGATCTTTATCAATTCAAAAATACGATGTATTAGTATTCTGCTAATACAAATCCAACAGACTCAAGCATGTCCACATTTATGTAGTCAACCCTTTTGATTTTGTCCAAAACATTCTTCATGACAAAATTAGCTTTATGTCCATTTCAAAGTTTCATTCCTTCCATATAACCTTTTATATAACAGATCAAGTAATCTCATTTACTTAATAAGATTCAAGTAACTTTTGCCATTATAATCTTAAATGTAACTCGGGATTTATGACTCTTAGTCATTATTCGTATTTGGTATCACCTATTTTCTTTGTAGTTCGTAGATGCATCTTGTTCTGGTAACATGATCATTAAATCACGAATATTAATCTTTGACCTGACAGAAGATATTCTTAATGCCTAATGATACGTCTCAAATGTATCTATAATTTTTTATGTTCCATGTTGATATTACACCAATTGTTACATGTTTTACATACACTTCATATCATTTTTATACATTTTCTGGGACTAACCTATTAACAAGATGCCACAGTGCCAGTTTCTGTTTTCTGCTGTTTTTGTATTTCAGAAAATCTGTTAAGGAAATATTCTCCGAATTGGACGAAAATCAACGGAGGTCCCTATTTCACCGACACGTCCACGGAGTCCAAAGGAGAGACGGAGAAGCGCCAGGAGGCGGCCACACCTGGGATCGGCGCGGCCCCACCTCCTGCCGCGCCGAGGGGTGGTGTGGGCCCCTCGGGTGGCCTCCGACGCCGCCCTTTTGCCTATTTATTCCTCCCGTCTGGAAAACCCTAAATACCCGAGTCATATTCCACGAAAAGTTCCAGAGGCGCCGCTGTCATCAACCCTAGCTCGGGAGGGTTCTGAAGCTCTTCCCGGCACCCTGCCGGAGAGGGGAATCATCACCGGAGGGCTCTATATCGCCATGCCTGCCTCCGGAGTGATGCGTGAGTAGTTCATCCTTGGACTACGGGTCCATAGCAGTAGCTAGATGGTTGTCTCTCCACTTTATGCTATCATGTTTAGATCTTGTGAGCTACCTAACATGATCAAGATCATCTTTATTGTAATGCTACATGTTGTGTTTGCTGGGATCCGATGAATATTGAATAGTATGATCAAGTTGATTATTAATCTATGTTACATGTTATTTATGATCTTGCATGCTCTCCGTTACTAGTAGATGCTTTGGCCAAGTAGATGCTTGTAACTCCAAGAGGGGGTATTTATGCTAGATAGTGGGTTCATGCCTCCAGTAATCTGGGCGAGTGACAGCAACGTCTAAGGTTGTGGATGTGCTGTTGCCACTAGGGATAACATAACAATGCTATGTCCACGGTCATATGTATTTGTTTACATTACGCACATTACTTAATGCGATTATCCGTTGCTTGCAACTTAATACCAACAGGGGACACGGATGTTAACCTGACGGTGGATTGTTAGTCATAGATGCGGTTGGATAACGGTCTATGTATCTTGTCGTAATGCCCAATTAAATATCATGGTAGTCATCTTGTCATTTATATGCATTGTCATGCGCTCACTATTTTATTAATTGCCCAGCTGTAATTTGTTTACCCAACATGTTATTTATCTTTATGGAGAGACACCACTAGTGAACTGTGGACCCCGGTCCATTCTTTTACACTGATAAAACCACCAACTGCAAACAATTGTTCTCTTTTACTTCCTGCAATTAAATACTATTTTCCACACCATACGTTTAATCCTTTGTTACAGCAAGCCGAGAAGATTGACAACCTTCCTGCTTCATTGGGGCAAAGTAGTTTGATTGTGTTGTGTGCAAGTTCCACGTTGGTGATCGAGCAACGGCGCCACCAACAACCTTCTGAAGTGCTCCTACTCCTCCTGGATCTGACAAACTTGGTTTCTTACTGAGGGAAAACTTGCCGCTGCACTGCTTCATACCTTCCTCTTGGGGTCTCCCAACGAACGTGTGTTTCACGTCATCAAGCTATTTTTCTGGTGCCGTTGCTGGGGAGATAGAAGACTTTTGCAAGGGAGTCTCACGCTTCCAATCTCTTTACTTTGTTTTTGTCTTGCTTAGTTTACTTTTATTTTATCTTGTTTGTTTTTAATTTTCAAAAACACAAAAAAAATAGTTACTTGCATCTAGTTTATTTTCATTTTAGTTTTTGTTATTTCATCATGCTTCTCACTAAGTTTACTTTAAAGGATATATCGGTGGGTAGTGGGTCTATCATTGGAAGAGATAACATTGAATAATTCTTTAGTCATGTCAGTAGACTTAAAGATTTTGAAGATAGGTCCTTGGTAGAACCTGCCCCGAATTATGAAATTGCTGCAGCCTCTTTAGTTCACATGTTGGAAGCTAGGTTTTTTAATCTTAATCATATAATGCAGCAAATGTTTCTTAAACTTCATGATATGGAAGATGGTGAGAAGAAAGATTTTGTTTTAGAAACCCTTCTTAAAGAATTTGGTGATGTTGCTGGGGAGGCTAGAAAAGTTTTTATTCGATATAAGATGCTTGGCTATTTTATTGATATTGCTAATACACTTGAGAAACTGGAAAAAGATAGGCTTAAGTACACTAATGAAGCCAATTATGAGGGGAAAGTTAAAATACCAATACCTTTTAAGCTTGTAGGAATGCATGAGGCACTAGAAAAGAATTTTGATTGGATTGTTCCTGAAAACCTATTTGATAAGAATAGTGTGCCTAAAAGTATTGAAAGGGGAGTTTCTGAAACCTATATAGATAAGATACAACGCATTGTTGAGAAAACTTCTAATCTTTTGTTGATTCTTCTACACTTGGTAATACTTGATGCATGCTTTGTGCCTAGCTAGAAGGCGTTAAAGAAAAGCGCTTATGGGAGGCAACCCATTATTTTTATTTCTGCAATTTTTCTTTTTATTGGTCAAGGAACTTGTTTACTTCTGTAGCAACTCCTTTGTATCTTTACTTTTTCGCATTGTTGTGCCAAGAAGAGTCTCTAATGATAAGATGATGCTAGATTTTGATTGCTGCGCAGAAACAGATTTTTGCTGTTCACTGTAAGAAAATTATAAATTCATAGAAATGTGATTTTAATCTGCAATTTTTTGTGCGTAATCCTGATGTATGTACGCATCTTTCGTTAGTTCAAAGTTTTTCGATCTGAGCAACGTAAGTGCCTCGAAACAATTCGTCTTTGCGGACTGTTCTGTTTTAGACAGATTATGTCTTTTATTTTGCATTCTCTCTTTTACTAGTGTTGGGTGGAATTCTTTTTTGGGTGGAAGAGCTTCACATAACATCAGTGGCAGTAGTTAATGTTTAAAGTAACGGTCATATTGCGTCCTTACAGAATATGTGAGTTTTTGATTGATGCACTAACCCTCTAATGAGATTTACTTTGAGTTTGGTGTGGCGGAAGTTTTCAAGGGTCAAGAGAGAAGAGTGATATAATAGGATCAAGAAGAGTGAAGAGCTTAACCTTGGGGATGCTCCCATGGATCTCCCCAGCATATTTTAAGAAGACTCAATCGTCTAAGCTTGGGAATGCCCAAGGCATCCCCTTCTTCATCGTCAAAATTATCAGGTCATCTCTAGTGAAACTATATTTTAATTCTTTCACATCATATGTGCTGTTCTTGGAGCGTCTGTGTGCTTTTATTTTCAGTATGTTATTTTTATTTTCTGATATCAACTTGATTGGATCCTAGCATTCTTGATTGGGAGAGATACACGCTCCGCTTTTTCATTAGAATACTCCTATTCTTCACTTATACTTGTTGAGTATTCATATCTAGCGATGTTCAGCTTTTAGCTCTTGTTTTCATGTATCTCTTGTCAGAGCTATTAGTTCTTTTAAAGAAAGTACTCTCTTACTTCACTTATACTTTTTTGGAGAGTTATTGAAATAAATTGATTGGTGTTTGGTTGGAACAGAAAATGTTGCATGTGGTAAATGGTATAATGGAAAAGACTTACATACTCTTGTAGATCACTAACTTGGATAATTTGATACTTGTCAATTGTTTTGAGTTAACAAGTAGGTCATGATTAAACTTTTGCATCATGTAAGTTAAGCCCATTAGTGAAGAACTACCATAAAGCTTGTTGAAATTTGGTTTGCATGAGTGGTATCTCTAAGGTCTAGATATTTTCTAGTAAAAGGGTTTGGTTAACAAGGAAGACAGTGTGGAGTCTTATAATTTTTGCAATATGTTGGTCATATAAAACTTGGTGTACAGGTTGATAGTCTTGTTTGCTTAAATAACCATGCTAGCCTAAACTCTGTACTGAGAGGGAATGTTTCTCGTGCATCCAAATCCTTGAGCCAAAATCCATGCCATCTGTGTCCACCATAACTAACTATATGTGGTATTTCCTTGCCACTCCAAGTAAATTTTTCATGTGCTACCTTTAAACTATTCAAAATTGTTACTACTCCTTTTTGTGTCAATGTTTACCAAGCTCATGAGGACGTGGTGGATGTCTTTATGTCACTTGTCAAGCAGACTTTACCTTCACACTAGCGGTATATACATCCGCTTATCTATTAATTTTGCAAAAAGAGCTGGCAACGGGGTGCCCAGTCCCAATTAATTACAATTTTAACCGCTTAATCTCTTCACATTGTGTCAACTGAATACTCAGTGAAACATCTGCATGTGTAAACCAAAGAGAAAAAGAGGGATGATCTGCCTTGCTGGTAGAAATAACGTCCTTCATGGGAGCCGCTCTTAAAAGTCTGTTTGGCCGGGGTCATATTGTACTTTCCACTACTGATTCGTTGACCAATTAACATACACCTCTCAAAACTTAATTTTTACTCTCTATGTGATTTCAAAAACTAAAATGTTCTAGCACATGATTTAATCCCTGCTTCCCTCTGCGAAGGGCCTTACTTTTACTTTTATGTTGAGTCAGTTTTCCTACTTCTTTCTATCTTCCACAAGCAAACACTAGTGTCAACTTTGGTACAACAATTGTTATATGCTACATATTGGATTTATTATATTGCTTTGTGTTGACAATATCACTAGTGTTGTACACAAGCAAACACAAGCAAACACTAGTGTCAACAAGCAAACACTAGTGTCAACACAAAGCAAACACTAGTGTCAACACAAAGCAAACACAAGCAAACACTAGTGTCAACATAAAGCAATATAAACCTAGTCAATTCATGAAAACCTAGTGTTGGTTAAATACCTTTTACTAGAATCTAGTGCTTTTTGAGTTAACTCTTATGTAAACCTGTGGATGCAATGTCTCCAAAGTACTATTCATGAAAAGTTTTGCTTGTATGATTCAGTTGTTTACTCATTATCTATTTGGTAGCAAACTATAGACAATTGACATGGATCACTTTATTCATTTACATGTTTCTTACAATACTATTTGATCAAGATTATGATGGTAGCATGTCACTTCAAAAATTATTTTGTTTTATCGTTTACCTACTCGAGGACGAGTAGGAACTAAGCTTGGGGATGCTGACACGTCTCAAACGTATCTATAATTTTTGATGTTCCATGTTGATATTATACCAATTGTTACATGTTTTACATACACTTCATATCATTTTTATACATTTTCTGGGACTAAACTATTAACAAGATGCCACAGTGCCAGTTCATGTTTTCTGCTGTTTTTGTATTTCAGAAAAGCTGTTAAGGAAATATTCTTGGAATTGGACGAAAATCAACGGAGGTCCCTATTTCACCGACACGTCCACGGAGTCCAAAGGAGAGACGGAGAAGCGCCAGGAGGCGGCCACACCTGGGCTCGGCGCGGCCCCACCTCCTGCCGCGCCGAGGGGTGGTGTGGGCCCCTCGGGTGACCTCCGACGCCGCCCTTTCGCCTATTTATTTCTCCCGTCTGGAAAACCCTAAATACCCGAGTCATATTCCACGAAAAGTTCCAGAGGCGCCGCCGTCGTCAACCCTAGCTCGGGAGGGTTCTGAAGCTCTTCCCGGCAACCTGCCGGAGAGGGGAATCATCACCGGAGGGCTCTACATCGCCATGCCTGCCTCCGGAGTGATGCGTGAGTAGTTCATCCTTGGACTACGGGTCCATAGCAGTAGCTAGATGGTTGTCTCTCCACTTTATGCTATCATGTTTCGATCTTGTGAGCTGCCTAACATGATCAAGATCATCTTATTGTAATGCTACATGCTGTGTTTGCTGGGATCCGATGAATATTGAATACTATGATCAAGTTGATTATTAATCTATGTTACATGTTATTTATGATCTTGCATGCTCTCCATTACTAGTAGATGCTTTGGCCAAGTAGATGCTTATAACTCCAAGAGGGGTATTTATGCTAGATAGTGGGTTCATGCCTCCAGTAATCTGGGCGAGTGACAGCAACGTCTAAGGTTGTGGATGTGCTGTTGCCACTAGGGATAACATAACAATGCTATGTCCACGGTCATATGTATTTGTTTATATTACGCACATTACATAATGCGATTATCCGTTGCTTGCAACTTAATACTAACGGGGGACACAGATGTTAACCTGACGGTGGATTGTTAGTCATAGATGCGGTTGGATAACGGTCTATGTATCTTGTCGTAATGCCCAATTAAATATCATGGTAGTCATCTTGTCATTTATATGCATTGTCATGCGCTCACTATTTTATCAATTGCCCAGCTGTAATTTGTTTACCCAACATGTTATTTATCTTTATGGAGAGACACCACTAGTGGACCCCGGTCCATTCTTTTGCACTCATAAAACCACCAACTGCAAACAATTGTTCTCTTTTACTTCCTGCAATTAAATATTATTTTCCACAACATACGTTTAATCCTTTGTTACAGCAAGCCGGGAAGATTGACAACCTTCCTGTTTCATTGGGGCAAAATAGTTTGATTGTGTTGTGTGCAGGTTCCACGTTGGTGATCGAGCAACGGCGCCACCAACAACCTTCTGAAGTGCTCCTACTCCTCCTGGATCTGGCAACCTTGGTTTCTTACTGAGGGAAAACTTGCTGCTGCACTGCTTCATACCTTCTTCTTGGGGTCTCCCAACGAACGTGTGTTTCACGACATCACCTAACATCTTTATAAAAGCTTCTTATGAAACGTTATGATCTTTTACCATCATTTCCATTTGTAGAGTTTTGTTTCCGGAACATATTCCAACATGCTACTCCATACTTCATGGGAACAAGGTCAATTACCTTATTTAAGCTTTTACACTATTCCATCAACCTTTCTTCGGAAAAACTTATTTTTCGCAAATTACCAAGACAACAACACAGGTTTTGCTTTTATTGGTATTTGGTTTATGGAAGATATATTCATACCTAGTATAGTTTCATATTATCATATAATCCTATAAATCACGAAACTTAATATATTGTCGTTTACAAGAAGTTTAGGTGAAGAACCCTTTTCTAAAGTGGATGTCTACTAATTCTAAATAATATCCAACATATTTGAAGACATATTTGTAAATCACTTTATGTAAAATAGAGCATGATTATAATATTTATACATATCAACATATTTGATGTATATCCAAGTATTATAATTTGTGGAACGAAATTTCACAAGTCTTTATGCTAAAACCATAACCAAAAATCACTGTATTTCCTGATCAAATCATACAGACCTGATTTAGTATCCATCTCTTCTCTGAAAAACCTTTTGATCTTATCAAACATTTTTAGATTAATGTTTCTTTTAGTAAATACGTTTATTTACTTAGAATCACAGCGAAGGTTTCAAAATAACGATATTCACCACCTTTTTAATTTAATAATCATCTAGTATGATTTTCAATTAATTTCCCTCACATATTGACATATCAATATTCGGATATTTCAATCATCTTGTCTCATTAGACTCGGCACATGTGTGTTCAATAGATCAAAGTATCTATAGATTTCATACATTGCCATTATGACTAAAATTCGGTGGTATTGTTTTGAAACAATATCATTATTGAACTTTGGACATTTTATTTTAGCATTCCTAGTTTTATAAATGTCCAATGTGTTATTACGCGAATAACTTATTTGCAACCGAAATGTGATCATAAGAAGAATTTATTCATAATCAAAAACAACTGGCTTGTTCCATTACATATATGAATAACTGTCTTGCAAGATGCAAATCACACTAATCACTCTCAAAACGATTACAAAATCTCTTTATTCAAAACTACTAATCCAAAATGATAACTATAGAAGGTGAACGTCATTGGCCATCAACTGTTTGCTTGCCATCATTTGCGCATCATCACATTATTCCTCACAGCCGTCTTGTAATAATTGGGTCCTGTTTTCATAAAACAGAATAAGCATCAAATACTTTTCAACAAGTGTCTTGAAATAATACATTTATAATTTTTGTGTATTTCAAATATACATGTTCTGTCAAAAAATTCTCCTTCAATGGGTTCTACCTTCAGAGCTTTGAACTGGCTTCAGAATTCAATAAAAGTGAGTGAATCACCTTTAATGACATAGCCACGGACATGCTCCTTATAGCTGGGAGGTAGTGAACGCAACACAGCAGTTATCGCAAAGGCATCCGCCATCCAGTAGTCATAGACATCTGTGAGACCCAAGAATATGTCGTACATCTTCCCTAAATGAATTTCCAAGCAGGTGTGTTCTTCCATCTAAAGTGAAAGAAACTTATCCAGCTGCTCAAATTGCTCAAGTTTCATCTGGTCTATGAAATGTGTCTTGAGTGCATCTATCATCACATAAGGTTCCATGTGTCGAAACTGTGCTTTCAACTCAGGCTCCATGCACGTATACATTGTGCATTGGACACTTATGAAAATGTCACGACGCTGACGAAAATCCTCATCTTCATCTTCACTTGCGGAATCTCCTGGCTTATCTCCTAATGGTTCTTCTATTACATAGAGTATATCATTGTGCTTGAGGATATCCCTCAAGGTTTCGTACCATATGATGAAGTTGGACCCATCAGTCAAGAGTGACCGTCTTTTAAGGAAAGGACCAAACTCGAAATTGTCGCTGGGGTAAAACACCATCTACAGAGATAATCGCAAAAATAATAAGGCTAAGTTTATAAAATTTGAGCTCAATTTATAATCAAATTATTAAACATACTCCACTAAGATTATCATCCCTAAAATCATCTTAGCGATTACATGACCCCAATTCACTATACCACCCCCCATCGTCAAGGCCGGCGGCACAGCTGCAAAGGTGGACATCGAAATGTCGATCACATCATTCATGCGACTCATGCTCGATCTTTCGATCTTCCTGTGTTCCGAGACTATGTCTGTACATACTAGGCTCGCCAATCAAACCTCGGTGTATCTGCGTGTGCAACATGGCTTACACCCACTGTATGCGAACGACGAAATGTCTGACACCCGCACATCACGTATGCCTCATAACGTAGAACTTTCTTGGTTGTGCACACTAAGGGAGAACACAATTTTTGGTATTTTATTAAGGGATCATCATATTAGTGCTACCGTCGTATATCTAATATATATGAAATCAATAGGATACACACACAACAATTCAATATCCTATAATTAAATGAAGTGCGATATGACATGGCCTTACGTCTTGATCTTCATGGCGCGCCCTCGCAGGGCTCTGAGTCTACGGCGCCACCTTTTGCCTCCGATAGTTTGAACAATTCATATACTTACCGTAACCATGTCATATTTAAAACCTCTCTGCAAAACAAAGTTAGACGCGTCTACTTTATCTTTGCAAATTTTACGTGGCTTCTAGGGTTTTCGTAGAAGAACCGTTTCTACTTACGAACTTATAACCACAACACTGATCAAATCATTGACTATTTCATATCCCTTTCGGGCCCTCCATTGAAAATGCTAAGCCATCTAAAGAGAGAGAGACAGACACCCGCCAGCCGCATATATGGTACAAGCCATATGTCAGTTGCGGAACCAGTCTCGTGTAAGGTCGGTCCGGGCCGCTTCATCAACTCAATGCCGACGACATTAGCAAGTGCACGCTAGAGGGTAGCAATTACAAGATCAATGCCCACATTCAACATGTGTTCTAACCGTATCAGCAAAACTACGCATAGATCGGCTCTGATACCACTGAAGGGGTTTGAAGCAGAAAACAATAATTTTTCTAACTAGCGTACGCCAAAACTAAGCCAAGAATCTATTATTAGTAATGCGATAATGGAGGAGATATTGGTAACATACCCTTGTTGACCGAAAGCGGGAATTACGCTCCCACACAAGCGTTGTCGAAGTAGACGACGTAGCCGACCTCAAGATCGCGAAGATCCTGGCGCGACGAAGATGAAGACGGCGCGATGATGACGCCCCGGTGCCTCATGTGTGGCGCCTCCGAGTACTCACACACGTGCGGAGCTTGACGACGACTCCCGGGCTCTCTGATCCAGCCGAGATAGCGGAAGTAGAACTTTTGGGTGGAATCCCGCAGCACGACGGCGCACTGCGGTATAGACGTCTCACGTGCGTGCAGTCCTAACAAGGGACCGTGCACTACAGGAGGTGGAGAGAGAGGAAGTGGGCGGAGGGGAACGCCTCGTCCGACATACAAATTAATTGTATTTTCTGTGTCTTTAATCCAATTAATATGCCCAACTATTTATTAGGGGAGAGGGGGTAACCCTCTCCTTAGCTCCCCCATGTGGGACTAAACAAAAGGGGAGGAAGGGGTGGTGCGGCCAGCCCTTGGGCAGCCGTGGTGGCCATGGGCCCTAGCCGCACCATCCCCTTTGGGAGGTTCGGCCCCCCCATGGGCCAACCCTCCAAGGTTTGGCCCATTTAGGTGGGCTGCCCCAATTTTCCCTTTTATTTAATATTAACTTAATATTTAAATATATATAATTCATTAATTAATATATTTGCATATTATTTAATCTCCCGTGGCTCCGTAACAACTTCCGGACCACTCCGAACTTTCTTCGGTCTTCCCCGAAACCCTTCCGATTCCACCGGAACATTTCCGGTTCATTTTCTCTCTCTACTTCTATTATTACGATAATTCCAAAACGATCTCCAAGCGTCGTCAAGACCTTAAGTGTGTTACCCTACGGTTCGAGAACACTCCAGACATGGTCGAGACCCCTCGCTCGCCAATGGCCGCCAGGGAGACCTGAATGGCTATGACGGTCCCTGTGCATTCTACGAATATCGTCATTGAACCATAAATATGAATATTCATTCCTTTTGTTCCTTCGATAGTACCCTTGTCCGAGATACGATCGTTAACATCATATGCTTTGTTTTATCTCGTTACTTACAAGGGCTACTTAACTCGTTCTGTGATATTACATCCCCATGACCTAGTCATACGCTGCGCAGCTTCATAGATGTAATCCCACCGAGTGGGCCCAGAGTATCTTTCCATCACACGGATGAACAAATCCCGCTCTCTATCCATACGCCTCAACATACCCTTTTGGAATACCCAAGGTACACCTTTTTAGTCACCCATTTATGGACTGACGATTGATGCACTCAAAGTACCCTCCGGAGGCAGCGATTAATACGATCTCACGGTCTGAGGAATAAGCTACCATATTACTTTCCTATTGCATTAATGAACTTAGTGACACGATCCTTTTGCAATACTTTGTTGGGTATGTCCATCATCTTATTCTACTAATAAAATGACCTCATCGTCAACCGACATAAATATCCATGATAGGGAAATCTCGATCATCTGTTGCCCAATGAACTAGTTTGTGTAGAGGCTTACTAGGGACTCTGGTTTGTTTACATACCACACGTGTATTCACAATTCCGATTAATACAGTTATAGCATGGTATAAAACTTATTATAAACTTAATGAGATAATGCAATAAATACTTATTATTTATTTGCCTCTAGGGCATATCTCCTTCAGTGACATCAATGATTCGCAAAGAACATACGGATCTGTATGGTACAGACCGTTGATGAAAAACTCTTCCACAAGCAAAGCATGATCAGATGCGCTTATAAAGATAAGGCATAATGATTAGATAGTAAAATGCGGCTGGTTTATTTGTACTCTAGTGCAAGTGGAAGACTGAAAGAGATATGCCCTAGAGGCAAATAAATACTAAGTATTGCATTATCTCATTAAGTTTATAATAAGTTTTATACCATGCTATAACTGTATTAATCAGAATTATTAATACACATGTGGAATGTAAACAAACCAGAGTCCCTAGTAAGCCTCTACACAAACTAGTTCATTGGGCAACAGATGATCGAGATTTCCCGATCCGGGATATTTATGTCGGTTGACAATGAGGTCATTTTATTAGTGGAATAAGATGGTGGACATACCCAACAAAGTATAGCAATAGGATCGTGTCACAAAGTTCATAATTGCAATAGGCATATAATATGGTAGCCTATTCCTCAGACCGTGAGATCATATTTAATCACTGCCACCGGAGGGTACTTTGAGTGCATCAATCGTCAGACCATAAATGGGTGACTAAAAAGGTGTACCTCGGGTATTCCGAAAGG
Source organism: Poa pratensis (assembly GCA_947311845.1). NCBI lineage: Eukaryota > Viridiplantae > Streptophyta > Magnoliopsida > Poales > Poaceae > Poa > Poa pratensis. The sequence continues at coordinate 38,843,217 of CAMZMU010000045.1, forward strand.
GTACGTTGAGGCATATGGATTGAGAGCGGGATTTGTTCATCCGTGTGGCGGGAAGATACTCTAGGCCCACTCGGTGAGATTTCATCTGTAAAGTTGCGCAGCGTATGACTAGTTCATGAGGATGTAATATCACAGAACGATTTAAGTAGCCCTTGTCGGTAACGAGATAAAACAAAGCATAGGATGTTAACGATCGTATCTCGGACAAGGCTCGTATCGAAGCAAACAAAAGGAATGGATATCCATGTTAATGGTTCAACGAGGATTATTCGTGGAATGCACAGGGACCGTCAAAGGCATCCAGGTCTTCCTGACGGTCATTGGCGAGCGAGGGGTCTCGACCATGTCTGGAGTATTCTCGAACCGTAGGGTAACACTTAAGGTCTTAACGACGCTTGGAGATCGTTTTGGAAACATCAGTATTATAGAAGTGAAGAGAAGAGAGACCGGAAGGGTTCCGGGAGAGACCGAAGAAAGTTCGGATTGGTTCAGAAATTGTTACGGAGCCACGGGAGATTAAATAATATGCAAATATATTAATTAATGAATTATATATATTTAAATATTGATTTAATATTAAATAAAAGAGAAAAATTGGGCAGCCCACCTAAATGGGCCAAACCCTGGACGGTTGGCCCATGCGGGGGCCGAACCCCCCAAAGGGGTTGGGGCAGGTGGGCCACATGGGGCCCATGGCCACCACGGCCATGGCCAGCCAGCTGATACGTCCAAAATGTATCTATAATTTTTTATTGTTTCATGCCACTTTTATGCTTTTAACTCTTGTTTTTATATTAAGTTTATGATTTATTTGGACTAACCTATTAATAGTTTCAAAAGTGCACAATGTTCTTGTTTTACACTTTGATGTGTAGGAATTATCAAAAATACAAGAGGAAACCTAGTTGGAGTCAAATTGTGACTTTCCTGAAATCTGTCTGGAATCGTTTTTCGGAGATGGTCACATTACGGACAGAAGATGACGTTAAATGGATAAAGTCTAGTCGCGAAAGTGTGGGAAATTTTCTGCTAATCGATCTGGACTTAAAATTAGGCCCAATCGGAATCCGGACGCTCCAGATATCGCCGTCCAACCGAAACCCTAGATGGGATGACGGAAATTCCAGCCACCAAAGTCATGTTTTTGCCTCCCCCATGGACCTCATCTCCATGGAGGAGGGCTCCCATGAGCCATGAAGGAAGGGGGCTAAGGGGCAGCGCTTCCCCTTGATGCCGGCGGCACGGGAGGAGTTCCCCGCGCCACCGCCGGCGCCGCCCTGCGCTCCTCGCGGTCCCCTCCGCCGTCTTCACCGCCATCTCCATCGACAATTCCCCCTTGTATACAGTCGTTCATCCTCCCACACACCTCTGTACCGCTTTATGTAAACATGGTGTTTGATGCTGTAAAGTATTATCCTATGATCTATGTCATGTTTGTGTAGTTTCTTTGTTCTTTGATTGCATTGTTGAATGTCTTTGGTTCATTAGAGTTGTATGTTGATATGGTACAGTCCTATGGTGACCATTATACTTATGCGCGCATGGGCTATCATCTTAGGGTTTGTAGTACGTGTAGAGCAAGGGGGTAGTTCTGCCGGAGCGACAGAAACCTGAGAACTCGAACCGGAAGTCTACACGTATGGGAGTAATAGGACCATTAACTTAATGCTATGGTTGGGGAAACCTTAATGAATTGTTAGTATATGCGGAAGCTTACTAACAATCCAATCATATAGTATGTGTAATCGCAAGTAGTTGAGTACATGTATATTTCGCCTCTCCCACATAGAAAACTGCATCGAAGACAATGAACCAAGTATCTTCACTAATTAATCTTGGACAATTCCATCACACTTTCCACCACTTTTCCACACTCATGGTACTGTTAGTTTATGGTTATTTAGTGTACTTTATTGCTACAGCAACTAACTTTTACTTTCTTGTTATTTATTATATCGCAAAGCTATTTCTCATACCCGCATTGTTACTCTAGTTTTATTTTCTACATTGAGCAAACCTTTAGTGTGCGTAGAGTTGTATCAGTGGTTGATAGAACTTGAGAGAATACTTATCCTACCTTTAGCTCCTCGTTGGGTTCGACCCTCTTACTTATCGAAAAGGCTACACATGATCCCCTACACTTGTTTAGTCCCACATGGGGGAGCTAAGGAGAAGGGCACACCCCCTTCTCCATATATAAAGGGAAACATATTAATTGTTTTAATACATAATAAATCCTCTTGGTCGAGGCAGCCCCTCCGCCCCACTTCTCCCTCTTCATCTCACACAAAGTGCGGTCCCCTGTCAGGACTGCATATACGGGAGACGTCTATGCCGCAGTGCGCCGTCGTATGATGGCGTGAATCACACGCTCGTTGGGAGACCCCAATAGGAAGGTATGATGCAGTTCAGCAGCAAGTTTTCCCTCAGAAAGAAACCAAGGTTATCGAACCAGTAGGAGCAGCAACTCTTCAGAAGGTTGTTGGTGGCTCGCGGCGCAACACGATCACCAACGTGGAATCTGCACACAACACAATCAAACTACTTTGCCCCAACGAAACAGTGAGGTTGTCAATCTCACTGGCTTGCTGAAAACAAAGGATTAAACGTATGGTGTGGAAAATGAGTATTAAATTGTAGAGAATGAAAAAGGGAAAAGTTTGGCAGTTTGTGGTTGTTTAATCAGTGTAAAAGAATGGACCGGGGTCCACAGTTCACTAGTGGTGTCTCTCCATAAAAGATAACTAACATGTTGGGTGAACAAATTACAGCTGGGCAATTGACGAATAGTGAGCGCATGACAATGCATATACATGACATGTTGACTACTATGATATTTAATTGGGCATTACGACATAATACATAGACCGTTATCCAACAGCATCTATGACTAATAATCCACCGCCGGGTTGTCATCCGAGTCCCCCGTTGGTATTAAGTTGCAAGCAACGGATAATTGCATTAAGTAAAGTGCGTAATGTAAACAAACACATATGCCCGTGGACATAGCATCGTTAGGTTATCCCTAGTGGCAACAGCACATCCACAACCTTAGAACTTTCTGTCACTGTCCCAGGTTAAACGAGGCATGAACCCACTATCTAGCATAAATACTCTCTCTTGGAGTTACAAGCATCTACTTGGCCAAAGCATCTACGAGTAACGGAAAGCATGCAAGATCTTAAATAACATATAAGATAGATTGATAATCAACTTGACATAATATTCAATATTCATCGGATCCCAGCAAACACAACATGTAGCATTACAATAATATGATCTTGATCATGTAGGGCAGCTCACAAGATCTAAACATGATGGCACAAAGTGGAGAGACAACCATCTAGCTACTGCTATGGACCCGTAGTCCAAGGATGAACTACTCACGCATCACTCCGGAGGCAGGCATGGCGATGTAGAAGCCTCCGGTGACGATTCCCCTCTCCGGCAGGGTGCCGGGAAGAGGTTCTGAACCCTCCCGAGCTAGGGTTGACGACGGCGGCGTCTCTGGAACTTTTCGTGGATATTTGCTCAGGTACTTAGGGTTTTCGCGTCGGGGGGAATAAGTAGGCGAAAGGGCGGCGGCTGAGACCCCCGAGGGGCCCACACCACCCTAGGGCGCGGCAGAGGGGGGCCCGCGCCCTAGGTGCGTGTGGGGCCCTGGTGGCCCTCCTCTGTGCTCCTTCGCTCCGTCAGGTGGTTCTGGAAAAATAGGGACCCCCGTGTAGTTTCGTCCAATTCCGAGAATATTTCCAGACTAGCTTTTCTGGAATACAAAAACAGCAGAAAACAGGAACTGGCACTTCGGCATCTTGTTAATAGGTTAGTCCCAAAAAATGTATAAAAGTGATATAAAGTAGATGCAAAACATGTAGCAATTGGTATAAAACAAGCATGGAACATCAAAAATTATAGATACGTTTGAGACGTATCAGCATCCCCAAGCTTAGTTCCTACTCGTCCTCGAGTAGGTAAACGATAAAAACAAAATAATTTTTGAGGTGACATGCTACCATCATAATCTTGATCATATAATATTGCAAGGCACATGTAAATGAATGAAGTGATCCAAGTCAATGGTCTATAATTTGCTACCAAATAGATAATGAGTAAACAATGAATCACACAAGCTAAACGTTTTCATGAATAGTACTTTCGAGACAAGCATCAAACAGTTTTGCATAAGTGTTAACTCATAAAGCAATAGTTTCTAATAAAAGGTATTTAATCAACACAAAGGAAGAATTTAGTTTCAGCATTTGCTTCAACTTTCAACATATTTATCTCATGGATATTGTCAACACAAAGTAGTATAACAAGTCCAATACATTGCATATAACGCATGTTGTAACAAAGTTGACACTAGTGTTTGCTTGTGGAAGACAGAAAGAATAGGAAAACTGACTCAACATAAAAGTAAAAGAAAGGCCCTTCGCAGAGGGAAGCAGGGATTAAATCATGTGCTAGAGCTTTTAGGTTTTTGAAAGCATATAGAGATTGCATAAAATATTTGATACTCCTCCCAACCTTGCTAACACAAGCCATGGCTAACCGAATCCTCGGGTGCCTTCCATCAATCACATACCATGGAGGAGTATCTATTTTTGAGAGGTGTTTGTTAATTGTCAACGAATGGTAGCGGGTGAGAACAGTATTCTACCTGTCGAACGGACTTTTAAGAGCGGCTCCCATGAAGGACGTTATTTCTACCAGCAAGGCAGATCATCCCTCTTTCTCTTTGGTTTACACACATTCAGGTATTTCACTGTTTGTCATTGCTTACTGATGAATCAGGGCAAAAGTGTGAAGAGAATTAATTGGTTAAAGTTGTAATTAATTGGGACTGGGCACCCCGTTGCCAGCTCTTTTTGCAAGTTATTGGATAAGCGGATGTATATGCCACTAGTCCAGGTGTAAAAGTCCATCACAAATAGAATAAAGAATAACCACACTAATTCCTCATGAGCTAGTAAACATTGACACAAAAAGGGAATAATAACATTTTGAATAATTTAAAGGTAGCACATGAAAAATTTACTTGGAGTGGCAAGGAAATACCACATATAGGTAGTTATGGTGGACACAAATGGCATGGATTTTGGCTCAAGGATTTGGATGCACGAGAAGCATTCCCTCTCAGTACAGAGTTTAGGCTAGCAAGGTTATGTAAGCAAACAAGAATATCAACCCGTACACCAAGTTTTATATGACAAACATATTGCAAACGTTATAAGACTTCATACCGTCTTCCTTGTTAACCAAACCCTGTTATTAGAAAATATCTAGACCTTAGAGATACCACCGATGCAAACCAAATTTTCAACAAGCTTTACGGTAGTTCTTCACTAATAGGCTTAACTCATGTGATGCACAATTTAATCATGATCTACTTGTTAACTCAAAACAATTGACAAGCATCAAGTTATCCATTTTAGTGATCTACAAGATTAAGCAAGTTTTTCCTTATACCAATTACCACATGCAACATTTTCTGAACCAACCAAACACCAATCAATTTATTTCATCAACTCTCCAAACAAATATAAGTGAAGCAAGAGAGTACTTTCTACAAAAGAAAGCTAATAGCTCTGACAAGAGATACATGAAAACAAGAGCTAAAAGCTGAACAGCGCTAGATATGAATACTCAACAAATATAAGTGAAGAATAGGAGTATTCTCATGAAAAAGCGGAGCGTGTCTCTCTCCCAATCAAGAATGCTAGGGTCCAGTCAAGCTTTATTGAAAATAAAAGTGCAATACTGAAAATAAAAGCACACAGACGCTCCAAGAAAAGCACATATGATGTGAAAGAATTAAAATATAGTTTCACTAGAGATGACCTGATAATTTTGACGATGAAGAAGGGGATGCCTTGGGCATCCCCAAGCTTAGACGCTTGAGTCTTCTTGAAATATGCTGGGGAGATCCATGGGAGCCTCCCCAAGCTTAAGCTCTTCACTCTTCTTGATCCTATTATATCATCCTTCTCTCTTGACCCTTGAAAACTTCCGTCACACCAAACTCAAAGTAGATCTCATTAGAGGGTTAGTGCATAATCAAAAATTCACATGTTCTATAAAGACGCAATATGATTTGTTACTTTAAACATTAGCTACAGCCACTGATGTTATGTGAAGCTCTTCCACCCAAAAAAGAATTTCACTCAACACTAGTAAAAGAGAGAATGCAAAATAAAAAGGCATAATCTGTCTAAAACAGAACAGTCCGCAAAGACGAATTTTTTCGAGGCACTTACGACGCTCAGATCGAGAAACTCTGAACTAATGAAAGTTTCAGACATTCATAAAGATTACGCACAAAAATTTCAGATTTAATTAACAATCTGGTGATTTTAGGAATTTCGTACAGTGAACAGCAAAAATCTGTTTCTGCGCAGCAATCAAAATTAAGCATCATCTTAACATTAGAGGCTACTCTTGGCACAACAATGCGAGAAAATAAAGATACAAAGGAGTTGCTACAGAAGTAAACACTCCTTGACTCAATAAAAGAAAAATTGCAGAAAAAAAAATGGGTTGCCTCCCATAAGCGCTTTTCTTTAACGCCTTTTAGCTAGGCACAAAGCATGCATCAAGTATTACCAAGTGAAGAAGCATCAACATTGTAATTTGTTCGAACAATAGAATCATAAGGTGGCTTAATCTTCTTCCTAGGAAAGTGTTCCATACCTTTCTTGAGAGGAAATTGATATTTTATATTCCCTTCTTTCATATCAATAATAGCACCTACAGTCTAAGAAAAGGTCTTCCCAGCACAATAGGGCATGATGGATTGCATCAATATCCAAGACAATAAAATCAACGGGGACATAATTGTTGTTAACCATGATAAGAACATCATCAATTCTTCCCAAAGGTTTTTTAATAGTAGAATCAACAAGGTGAACATCCAAGTAACAATTTTCCAAAGGTGCTAAATCAAGCATATCATATAATCTTTTAGGCATAACAGAAATACTAGCACCAAGGTCACACAAAGCATTGCAATCAAAGTCATTCAATTTCAATTTAATGATGGGCTCCCAACCATCTTCTAACTTCCTAGGGATAGAAGCTTCATGTTTAATTTCTCTTCCCTAACTTGCATGAGAGCATTAGTAATATGTTTAGTAAAAGCCATGTTTATAGCACTAGCATTAGGACTTCTAGCTAGCTTTTGCAAGAACTTAATTACTTCAGAAATATTGCAACCATCAAAATCAAAGTCATTATTATCAAAAGTAATGGAGTTATTATCTTCCTTATTGCTAGAAATTTCAGCATCTTTATCAAGGACAGTTTCAGAGTTATCAGGCAATTTAGGACATTTTGCAATAGAAGTGGAAACATTACCAACACCAACTATCTTGCCATTAATGGTAGGAGGTTTGTTAACACTTGAGTTTGAAGCATTTTCAGAAGTAGTAATAGTATAAACTCTAGCAATATTATTCTTTCTAGCAATTTCATCCTCTCTTTCCCATCTAGCATGCAATTCAGCTAACATCCTCACATTGTTATCAATTTTAACTTGTATAGCATTGGCTACGGCAAAGGTATTACTCTCAATTGTTTCGGGCTTAGCTGCCATCTTATTAATCAAAGAGGATTGTGTTTCAGACATCGACGAAATACAAGTTTCAGCATGAGAAATTTTACCTTGCAAACCAGAAATCTCCCTATTTAAATTCTCAAGTTGATGGCTTATATTTTTTAGCATAGCAGATTGTTCATCCATAGTTCTAGTAAACAGTTGGTTTTGCTCATATTGCTTTTGCATAAAAATTTAGTGGCCTTTTCAATTTCTAGCATCCTTTCCTCACTAGGCATTCTTGTTCTACCATAGGAATCTCCATAACCATTGCCACTATTAGAAGGATAGGGCCTATAATTGCTATTACCAAAATTATTCCTATAAGCATTGTTGTTGAAATTATTATTTTTAATGAAGTTCACATCAACATGCTCTTCTTGAGCAACCAAAGAAGCTAAAGGAACATTATTTGGATCAACATGTGTTTGACCATTTGCAAGCATAGACATAATAGTATCAATTTTGGCACTCAAGGAAGAGGTTTCCTCAACAGAATTTACCTTCTTACCTGTTGGAGCTCTCTCGGTGTGCCACTCAGAATAATTAATCATCATATCATCAAGAAGCTTTGTTGCAGCACCCAAAGTGATGGACATAAAGGTACCTCCAGCGGCCGAATCCAATAAATTCCTTGAAGAAAAATTTAATCCTGCATAGAAGGTTTGGATGATCATCCAAGTAGTCAGTCCATGAGTGGGACAATTTTTAACCAATGATTTCATTCTCTCCCATGCTTGAGCAACATGTTCATTATCAAATTGCTTAAAATTCATTATGCTACTTCTCAAAGAAATAATCTTAGCAGGAGGATAATATTTTCCAATAAAAGCATCTTTGCATTTAGTCCATGAATCAATACTATTTCTAGGCAAAGATAGCAACCATTCTTTAGCACGTCCTCTCAAGGAGAAAGGAAAAAGTTTCAGTTTAATAATATCACCATCTACTTCCTTGAGCTTTTGCATTTCACAAAGTTCAACAAAGTTATTAAGGTGAACAGCAGCATCATCAGTACTAACACCAGAAAATTGCTCTTTCATAACAAGATTTAAAAGTGCAGGTTTAATTTCATAAAATTCTGCTGAAGCAGCAGGTGGAGCAATAGGTGTGCATATGAAATCATTGTTGTTCGTGCTAGTGAAATCACACAACTTAGTGTTCTCAGGAGTACTCATTTTAGCAGAATTAAAAACAGACAGAAAATAACTTGAAAGTAAACTAGATGCAAGTAACTAATTTTTTTGTGTTTTTGATAATTGAAAGCAAACAAGATAAAATAAAATAAACTAAGCAAGACAAAAACAAAGTAAAGAGATTGGAAGCGTGAAACTCCCCTTGCAGAAGACTGCTGTCTCCCCGGCAACGGCGCCAGAAAAAAGCTTGATGACGTGAACACACGTTCGTTGGGAGACCCCAAGAGGAAGGTATGATGTAGTCAGCAGCAAGTTTTCCCTCAGAAAGAAACCAAGGTTATCGAACCAGTAGGAGCAGCAACTCTTCAGAAGGTTGTTGGTGGCTCGCGCGGCGCAAACGATCACCAACGTGGAATCTGCACACAACACAATCAAACTACTTTGCCCCAACGAAACAGTGAGGTTGTCAATCTCACGGCTTGCTGAAAACAAAGGATTAAACGTATGGTGTGGAAAATGAGTATTAAATTGCAGAGAATGAAAAAAAAGTTTGCAGTTTGTGGTTGTTTAATCAGTGTAAAAGAATGGACCGGGGTCCACAGTTCACTAGTGGTGTCTCTCCATAAAAGATAACTAACATGTTGGGTGAACAAATTACAGCTGGGCAATTGACAATAGTGAGCGCATGACAATGCATATACATGACATGTTGACTACTATGATATTTAATTGGGCATTACGACATAATACATAGACCGTTATCCAACAGCATCTATGACTAATAATCCACCGCCGGGTTGTCATCCGAGTCCCCCGTTGGTATTAAGTTGCAAGCAACGGATAATTGCATTAAGTAAAGTGCGTAATGTAAACAAACACATATGCCCGTGGACATAGCATCGTTAGGTTATCCCTAGTGGCAACAGCACATCCACAACCTTAGAACTTTCTGTCACTGTCCCAGGTTAAACGGAGACATGAACCCACTATCTAGCATAAATACTCTCTCTTGGAGTTACAAGCATCTACTTGGCCAAAGCATCTACGAGTAACGGAAAGCATGCAAGATCTTAAATAACATATAGATAGATTGATAATCAACTTGACATAATATTCAATATTCATCGGATCCCAGCAAACACAACATGTAGCATTACAATAATATGATCTTGATCATGTAGGGCAGCTCACAAGATCTAAACATGATGGCACAAAGTGGAGAGACAACCATCTAGCTACTGCTATGGACCCGTAGTCCAAGGATGAACTACTCACGCATCACTCCGGAGGCAGGCATGGCGATGTAGAAGCCTCCGGTGACGATTCCCCTCTCCGGCAGGGTGCCGGGAAGAGGTTCTGAACCCTCCCGAGCTAGGGTTGACGACGGCGGCGTCTCTGGATCTTTTCGTGGATATTTGCTCAGGTACTTAGGGTTTTCGCGTCGGGGGGAATAAGTAGGCGAAAGGGCGGCGGCTGGAGACCCCCGAGGGGCCCACACCACCCTAGGGCGCGGCAGAGGGGGGCCCGCGCCCTAGGTGCGTGTGGCCCCTGGTGGCCCTCCTCTGTGCTCTTCGCTCCGTCAGGTGTTCTGGAAAAATAGGGACCCCGTGTAGTTTCGTCCAATTCCGAGAATATTTCCAGACTAGCTTTTCTGGAATACAAAAACAGCAGAAAACAGGAACTGGCACTTCGGCATCTTGTTAATAGGTTAGTCCCAAAAAATGTATAAAAGTGATATAAAGTAGATGCAAAACATGTAGCAATTGGTATAAAACAAGCATGGAACATCAAAAATTATAGATACGTTTGAGACGTATCATCGTACTGCGGAATTCCACCCAAAGATCTACTTCCGCGATCCCGGGTGGATCAGGGACCGGAGTCGTCGTCAAGCTCCACACGTGTTGCGGAGTAATCGGAGGTGCTGCACTTGCGGCGCCAGGGCCGTCATCGTCGTGCCGTCGGGATCATCGGCACCGTCTCTAGTCTTCGTCGCGCCAGGCTTCGCGACCTTGAGGTCGGCTACGTCGGCTTCATCGTACACGCTGTGGCGGGAGCGTAATCCCGCTTTTCGGTCTACAAGAGGTATGTCACCGAATCCTCACCGTTACC